>JAVSBT010089993.1:10276-24869 GCA_033118115.1 Pharyngocirrus eroticus
GTTTAGTTCCAAACTCTTAATGCTAACTAATATTATTTGCTTTTTGTGTTTATGGTATGTTACATAATTATTTTAAAAATGAAAAAAATGTATAGTCGGTAATAGCTCATCCCACAAATAAGCCTTTTATTGCTCTTCTTTTAATGAATTAAGAAAATTGTCGTGTTATTGTCTATCTGTTGCCTTAGGCTAGGAGTTTTAATGGAACTGAGATGTGATTTGTTTAAATAAAATCATTATGAAATCTGATCTTACTTTACAATATTTATAGATAAAATGGAGGGGGTCTTCTTTTGCAAAAGCAGAAAAGACATTGCCTTTTTATGTATATTTATTTGATATTATTTTGATGTAGCTATATAACTATCATAATAGTCGAATCTTATCTTTAATTTAGTATTCTAGGATTAATAGGCTGTATGGTCAATTTCAATTTTTATTATTTGTGTACTAGAACACATAGATAGATGGATGTCTTAACCTATTCAATGATGATAATGTTCAGCTGGCCAAATAAGAAATGGCAACAAAATAATAAATAAAAGGTGTGAAGACATTTGAAATGTGCGGAAAAATACATGCTGATATACAATCAATTTGACACCCATGCAGTATATGGAATGGATTCAAGTTTTCTCAAATTTTGGAAAAATTCCTGATCCTAGAAGCTGGATATGTGCAAAAGTAGTACATACAGTTCTCACTAGGAGGGTTGAATTCTTTTTTGGGGGTGGAAAATCACACAAAGGCTACTGGCCATATACTTTCTAAATGGAAACATGCATGAAAATCCCAAACCACCAATAGTAGCTAAATGTCTATCATGGCAGTTCTACAATGCTGTACCAAAGGAAAGTATGCATGCATGCAGGAGATTTGGCTGAGAATTATTTGATACAGTTCATTACTTCAGCAATAGGCAAAAAACCTAAAGCACCTACAGAAAATGCAAAAGGGAGTATGGTCTGTTCAAATTTCTAAATTTCAAAACATTAATGTGCTATAAATTTCTTAGCTTTTGTGTCATAAAGTTGAAAAACCAGTCAAGATTGCAATAAATCCTGGATGTAATTTCTTTAAAATATGATTTCTGTGACATATTTTTTCTTTTTGAAAAAAAAACAATTTTGACTTGTTCTCCCATAAAGAAGTCAGAGAAGAGACCTCCCTGAGTTCTTGCAGAAAGTTCCTTTTTAACTTAACATCTAATACACTGTAACCAAACAACAAATGTTAGCATTCCAAACTTAAATTTAACTTAACTTTCACCAATTAAGACAGTCTTATACAGTTAACCAGAGCCCATTTGCTACTGTGCATTCAATCTACGACAATCTTGATTGTTATTTTCAAAAAAACGACACATGACAATGATTTAGGGTGAGGATCAATTGAACACAGGTACCTCCTAGTGAGACTGTTTGGAACTAACCTTGACCACGCATGTCTTTAATAATTGAAACATTTCTTCTCTTGAGATGAATCCATCGCTATTCATATCATAAACCGTAAAGCAGACTGAAAAAAGGTTGCAACATGAAAGTTTTAACAATAAAACCGAAAAAGGTTAAAAATCTCTTGTAAATACTCTGGAGCCTTTGAAAGCAGAGATTAAAAACTTGCAATCAAAGGTTACAGAGTTAAGCAAGAGTTGAACAAAAGAAAAATGTCTTGTTCTTACCCTAACAAGTGATGTTTTTAACATTTGAAACATTTCTTCTCTTGAAATGTATCCATCACTATTCAAATCATACACAACAAAACAGACTGCAATAGAAGGAAATCATCAAAATAATGAAATAATGCATCTTTGCAAGCTTTACAAAGATGCTTCCGAGATTTAAATGTCACAGGGTAATGGGATGCTTGGCTATGGGGAGAAAAACAAACAATGATGTTCTTTCTTAATTATGATTTGTGAAATAACTTGGGGGGTGTTCTAAGAAGACTGAAATTGAAAATTTCATTAAGTTAACAGCATTCATATTTAATGTTGACTCTCTTAACAATACAGATATACACAAAGGTCTTCAGGGGAAATGTTTTGCTATAAGGTTATAATGCATCAACACCTTTGCTGTGTAAAGTGTAATTCACTCAGTAGAAGCAAACTATGAGCAAAGAAAAAAATTACAATGGAATTCTAATGATAGGGATAAAAATATTTGCAAAAAATTCAACAACATATCTCAATGTCTTTTTCTATTTTGGGTTTGTTTTTTACAATTGTACATAATTATTAACAATTTGCATTTGATCAATACAATAGCATTATATAATAATTTTTTACTTCTTCATAATTATTCTCTGACATGCTTTTAAGCATACAAACAATCAAAATACATTCCTAATAAATTCCTCATAAAGGCCTCTGGACTTCACTATTTTTACAGTTGTATTTTGTATTTTTTGCAACTAAACATTCAATTCAATATCAAAAACATATTGGAAATGGCAAAGATACCAAAAATGTGTACTTTAATTTTCTGAAAGCTTTACAGAGATATTGATTTAATTAAATGTATGTTTAACAATATCAATGTTTTTTATTGTTATATAATTTAAGAAAAAAATGGGAAAAAATGAGATTTATCACTTACATTTTATTTGTTCTTCCAATTCACCTCTT
This sequence comes from Pharyngocirrus eroticus, assembly GCA_033118115.1. NCBI lineage: Eukaryota > Metazoa > Annelida > Polychaeta > Saccocirridae > Pharyngocirrus > Pharyngocirrus eroticus. The sequence goes on from JAVSBT010089993.1 coordinate 12,906, forward strand.
AGAAAAACCGAAAGACCTCTAACCCATTCTTCCATGCTTATGTAACTGTCATTGTCTTGGTCAAATGCCCTGAAAACTGTAAGAATAAATAGACCTTTATTGTCGTAGTTGGTCAGTAAAAAAACAATATAACAATTCATCTTATAGGTCAAATCAGGGTCAATTCAACTATATTACTCCCCACTTCCATATCATAAACAGTAGGATAGAAATAAGCTCTTTATGTATATGTTCATAATTATAGACACTGTTAGTATGACTTGAAGCCAATAAGTCAATGCAAGCTTGGTCTAGACATGAAGGAATTACAGTAGAGTGAGTTTTTAGTGTCTAGATTGAATGCTATTTTTGGTAGAAAATTATTGTGGTTGGGATTATCATTCATGAAAATATAGGATGATGTTCATACCATCCACATTATAATCATTACAGCACTGTAAAGGATAACAAACATCAAAACGCCAACAAAAAACAAGCAAATAAAGGGAAAAAAAACAATCAATTGAAAAACAGAACTGGTTGTTGTCTACAGTAACTTAGGCTTTCACCCTAGTGCAGGTCTCTCACCAACCTCTGTCTAACATTACATCATCTGTTATTCGAAATTGTAAATGGAGAATATCTCTCATTTGACCTCTATCTAGATGTTTGTTTTCTGCTTTTGATGAAAAGTATCTTAAGATATTTTCATTTTCAGCTCTTGAGACTGAAAAATAGAAAATTTAGAATAGAACATTAATGGATCACACCACTAAGTTTCTATACTCAACCTACCTCTGTCCATCATGATATCATCAGTCATGTCAAAACATCTGAGAAGAATTTCTTGGAACTTCCCTCTGTCCATTTTTGTATTTGTCATGAGTCTATAGTGCTTAAGTAGGCATTCTATCTCAAATTTTGTAACTGAAAAATACCAACTTGCAATATCATCCATTTGAATTAACTATTTCTTAAAGCTATCATCAACATAACATCACTATCTAAATCTGAGTAACTATAGCAAATAGTACATCTAATGTATTGATATATTTACCAAAAAAAACCACAATTATTAAATAAATTTGCAGAACTTTTCCAAATTGTTTTCAAATACATGAAAAATTCCTACAAATTACAACACATTAATTATATAAAATGGAGCTGTCATTCAAGGAAGAGTAATGTTATTGTTAAATCTTAAAATTCAGCCAACCAATATCATAGTGGATTTTGTTCATAATCAATCTTATTCTGGTCATGACAGGTGATAATTATTAACTCTACGACTTGAGAAACAGCATACTGCAGCTCATTACTACTACGATATTACTAAGTGAATCTATAGACTAGTTATTATGGAACTTTAAAAGTTAGAAATAAAACCATGATTTATTTATGCATTAATTATCTCATAAATAGATATTATTCATTATATAACGTGATTAAGCTCACACATTTCTGCATTAATTTCGATACAAAGTCTATTAAAAGTGCATGACAGAATTATGATGGGCCTTCATTTTAGGTTAACTTTGTAAGTTTGTTAAAAAAAAAGAAAAAAAAAAGTAAATAACTATATTTCTCCCTTTTCTAAAATGTTAAATCAATTTCAACACTTACAGTGAGTTGTCCTCACCAACTTTTCAGCAAGCTGTTGCTGTTGTTTTTTGTCCTTAATATTCGACATGTTTCCGGACAGATTTGTGATACTTTTTTGGTAAAAATCCGTATATTTACGATGTTCCCTTGATTTTGCTTCGTTGCCAGGTAAATAACGCATGCGTAATGTCAAATATAGTCTCGCAGAAAATAACATTTTCCGGATATAATTTCTCTTTCCTTTATAAATTCACAATCATCATTGAAATGAAAACGGTAAACTAAAATGTAATCGTAAGTACACTTTATATTAAAATGCTTTATTCTTAGACCTTTTAAACATGTTGCTTTTCATTTACCTTTTGCTGCGTAACTTACCACCAGATTTCGGCATGGCTGATGCTGACAGTTTGTATGAGCCTGGCTCCGATATTGAGCAAGACTCAAGTGCAATGGATGCAGATGTTGAAGATGATGATGTAACGAATAAGAGGTTGGAAATGAGATTAAAAACTCTTTTCTAAAATAACTTTAAAGCTCTTGTAAATGCGGGAACATTGTAAATGTAAAGCAAGCGACCTGCTGGGGATTTATGGAAAAAATATTTTCTAAATGTCATTGTTCTGTCAAATTATGGGATTAATAATGTATCGCTACCCAAGTGCATTTGTTTAGCATGGTGAAGACACATTTTTGACCCATTAGGTTTGACTGATTGGTTGAAAGTGTTATCCCGAGGACCATTAACATTATTGTTTAAGACCCATCACATATAAGATAATGATACATGTCACTGCACTGGTGGAAATGGGGCATAGCTCTAGAATTGTGAAAGTAATAACTTGATTGACCAACCTTTAGAATTCCAAAAGTAGCTCCAAGCATAAGCTTGATTCATTAATTTTCTGGCTTAATCTACAAGAGAAACTATTATTTTTTTCTTTACAACTGAAGTGCTTTTCTCGCATTCTGACATTGCAATGGTCATGTTATAATCAAAAAAAAATTAAACAAACATTGTTGGAAGACATTTTGCAGCATTGAAATCAGTGAAGTAGTGAAGCAAAATATGGGAATAATTAGACTGAAGATTAATTCAATGATTGCCCAAACAAACTTTTCAAGTGATGTTGCTGATGGTAGTTTTATCTGCTTTAGGTTGATTGCATACATCACTGAACCCTGTTGTTTGTGTTCGTCTGTAAGGAGTGAATTTGAATTAAAGACTTTTAAAGCTGTTGTCGTCCTTAAATCTCGCACCCATCATTTTAATTTCAAAAATCCTTTCTTAGATATATGAACCAGTTTTTTCTTTAACTGTCTCATCCCAACCTTTTACTTGTTAGATTTAAAATATTTTTTGAACACTGGCATTGCAGAAATGATTGTGCAAATTGTTTTACGTAGTTAAAGGTTTGATAGTAATAGTTGCTTCTATAGAAACTAAATTGTGTTCTATTTCTGCAGCCAAGATCCAAGGAAGAAAAACAAAAAGAAGAAGCGTAAAACCAAGGATATGGAAAAATCAAGTGGAGACTCTGATGGTCATCATGAAGACAGAACTGAAAACAGTCAGGAGGCAGGAGGAGAAGGTTCTGAGGAAAGGGTACCTGTAGAGTTGGATGAAGCAAAGGTTGCAGCTGTAAGAAATCTACAAACTTATATATATAAGGGGGAAAAATAGAATTGGATAATCCTCTTATTCTTTAGGTCACATATAGATTAAATGTCAATATGATTTAAAGTTATACTGGTTTTATACTTTTAGCAAAATGAAAAACTACAACAACTTCAGAAAGCTATGGATTTAATTAACTTGTCTCAAGGAGCAGGGGCACCAAAGAGCATGGAGGAAGCAAAGATGAAACAATATCAGTTCTGGGATACACAGCCAGTTCCCAAATTGAGTAAGTTGGCTTTGTCTAAATCTGTTTCTGAACCAAAAGTAGAATTTGATTCCTGTTTACTTTTTCCTATGAAATCTCTCAATGTTTTTGTAGGGTTTTCCCATTGTCACCAATGTTATATTATTAATGTTTTGCAGATGAAAAAATTGAATCCAATGAATCCATAGAAGGTGATAAGCCAAAGGAAGAAATTAGAAGCGACTCCTATAGTTTACCAGGTGGTTTTCATTGGGACACATTAGATATCGGGGACCCTCTAGTTGTAAGTATTTTATTCTAAATACCGTGCTAATTACAGTTTGATTGCTGTTCCTTCACCTTACCTAAATTTTCATTTAATTTAGTTGAACATAGTGTGGGATGTGTATGAAACTTAATGGGAGAAATGTGGGATCTTGCACTTTTTTAAAGAAACTTTTTAATGTAACTGCTATAGATATGTAACATAATTGAATGTTTCTCTATACATTTTCAGCTCAAGGAATTGTATACTTTGTTGAATGAAAATTATGTCGAAGATGATGATAATATGTTCAGATTTGACTATTCTTCAGATTTTCTTAAATGGTGAGTAAATATACATCACAAGGATTGGCTAATAGTTGAATGTAGGGCTCTTGTTATCTAATTAGTATTTTTGAATGGATTGTACATAATGAATTCATGGGAACATTAGACTTAAATATCATATTCCAGTAGTGATGGTTGAGGTTATTAGACTAGCAGACAGGACTGTTTTGGTCCTTTTACTAAGTAGAATTCCTCAAATATATGTTAATCGGTGCTGTTGTCTCCTTTGAGAACTGCTGTGTCATTAAGCAATTAATCAAATATCTGCAAAATCTGCTACCTGTAATCTAGAATATACTGTGTTGATTATTTGTAGGGCTCTTCAACCTCCAGGATGGACTGCAGAATGGCATTGTGGTGTAAGAGTTACAAAAAGCAAAAAATTAATAGGTTTCATCTCTGCTGTACCAGCTAACATTAAAATATATGACAAGTAAGGTTTTTTATAGACTCTTTATAAAATGTAATGCTCTGTGTTGATTTTTCTTTTCATATTTTATATGAGATATTAATTTGTTTCTATTCTATGTAATTTATGCTGTTATCATGACACTGAAAATGGATTATTCTTGACCTATGTAATAAATTTATGTCTACCATTTGCAGGACCCAGAGGATGGTAGAAATCAATTTTCTTTGTGTACATAAAAAATTGAGAGCCAAGAGAGTTGCACCAGTTCTTATTAGAGAGATTACAAGGAGAGTCCACATGCAAGGAATATTCCAAGCAGTGTACACTGCCGGTGTTGTCCTTCCTAAACCTGTAGCAAGTTGTAGGTGTGTTGAATTATTTTTTTCACATATGGGTCAGGGGTTCATGTGTTACTTTCCAAGATAAACTTTGGAAACGTAATTTTGAAACAAAATATCTTTCTTTTAAAGTAAGAATCCCCAATACTGACAACTGTCACCTCAGCAAAGTCTGTCTTCTTTCTTTTTCCAGATATTGGCATAGATCCCTAAATCCACGGAAGTTGATTGAAGTGAAATTTTCCCATTTGAGTAGGAATATGACCATGCAGAGAACTTTAAAGTTGTATAAGTTGCCTGAGGTAAAACCATAATTAAGCCATACGAAAGGACAAAATAATATAAATAAAATTAAAGTAAAATGGCAGGAAAAAAAGAAGAAATAATACCTTGAAAATGAAGACTGAGGGGCTTCTCTCCTATATCTGCAAGCTCAATGATAGTATGATAGATATTTCACCTAAAGAGATGTTCCATTTTAGATTGTATTCCTGTTTGTTGTTAGAATGGGAGGCAAATTTAATATCACATTCTGATTCTTGGTTTTTGGATGAAAGATATTCATAGACTTCTCTGCTATATTTTCAGACTACAAAGGTCCAAGGATTTAGGCAATTTATACCTGCAGATGTCCAAGAAACCTTCAACCTAGCCTCTGAGGTATGTTGAATCTTCTATTCGAGTTTGTTGATGCGAACATAAAAATATCTTTCAAGAAGTCTCTTTGGGCCAAATATGCCTAAAACATTATGCATATCCTATGCCTGTAATAAATGCTGATCTTACTTTAGTTTGTGTTTTTGGCTAATGATGATCTTAAATACTTATATTTTGTAAAATATTCTTTTCCTTTTTTTGTGAAACAGTATTTGAAGAAGTTCGAATTGGCACCGATATTTACAGTAGAAGAATTCCGCCATTGGTTTTTACCAAGGCCTGGTATTGTTGATAGTTATGTTGTAGAGGTATGTAGAACTCTTAGAAAATATCTGTGGTGCTATATGTTGCACCAAGACTGATTCTAGATTTCAAGGCCTGTAGGATATTAGCAGAAATATATTGTTTAATGCGTTTTAACTTTATATAATGTATATTGTTTAAGTGTTATATTTATATTATCAAAATTCTAAGTATGCACTTCTATATAAATAATAGAATTCTTTTTTTTTGTGCAGCATTTAATCTATTTTTGTATCAATGTATTGCAGAATGATGGGGTCATTACTGATTTTGTAAGCTTCTACACACTGCCTTCAACAGTGATGCATCATCCTGTGCACAAGTCACTCAAGGCAGCTTATTCATTCTACAATGTCACTACCACCACATCGTGGACAGATCTTATGCAAGATGCTCTAATAGAGGCTAAAAATGTAAGATATATTGTTTGCATATTTCTTTTAATGGCGATTCAGGTTTCATTTTTTGTTTTTATCGTAGAAAGCTTTTTTTTAATGGCCAAGACATGTTTCCTGATCCCGATACAAATTGTAGAAAAAATATTTCGGGGGAAGGGAGACATGGGATTTTTTTGCTCCTAATGTCCAGGGACCATGCAAAAAAATTGACCCCCTCAAATCATACACACTTGTACAATGTCTGTGTGAATTATACATTTACTACTGATGTCCATGCCTGCAGTTGAACAAATAAATTTCAGAGAGACAATCTAATCCACAGAGCTGCATTTTCTATTTACAGAATGGTTTTGATGTGTTTAATGCCTTGGACTTGATGGAAAATAAAGACTTTCTGGAAAAGCTCAAATTTGGTATTGGTGATGGAAACCTTCAATATTATCTGTACAACTGGAAATGCCCGACAATGACTCCTAAACAGGTACGAATTATTTTTATTTCGCGTGTTGGTTTTTAGTAAAATATCATTATGGCATTGGAAGTTATTTTTAAAGCACAAGTATGCTTTATTTTCAATGATTTAATTGTTATGTTCCCACAAGGGGAATGTGCAGGCTCACTGAAGCTGAACTGCAAACAAATCTGTATTATGACAACTTTTTTGAATTTTTTGCTTGATAAGTATCAAAGTTAACAAACTAAATTCTCGTGATTCATTAATACCAGATGTTCAGTTGTTACACAATTTTTTTTCTTCTTTTTTAGGTTGGCCTTGTATTACAATAGCAACTGCTATGTAACAGGATATTACAAAACAGTAGACTTATTGAATATTTTGTTAGAGAAGAAACTAGATATGGAATTAGAAGCAGGTTAATTATGAGATTTGGACAGGATCTACAAAATAACCTCTTGAACAAAATGTATGTTTATCCTTATGTTTCTGTGTAAAAGAAAGAAATCCTTCCAGAACTTGAGTCATGTTGATGAAATAATATTTAGCCAATCGAGTGCTTAATAATTCACTCTGCAGCACAGGAGATCAAATTTAAATGTAAAGATGTATAAATAATGCTGGTTAATATTGCTGCTTAGGAATTGTCCCAAAAATAGTTTTCTTGAAATGTGTTGTGTATTATGTTGCAATAGACATTTCCTACACTGGATTATAATATTGGTTAATTTTTCTATTTTTACTTGGATTCTACAGCCGACTTTTGTTCTACAGAATTAATGTTTACTCAAAGATTTTGGTACTGTGAATGTCAAAATAAGCGCCGCTTTTATGTGAGGAGCTTACTATTAGAAGCACAAATTTTGTAACATTATATAAAGAGTACCTGGAAGGGACAATAGTCTATACATTTCAAATGCACAAAATTTGCTCCATGTGTAAAAGCCAGAAAATAAAGTCCGCATTAGAATCCTGAACTTTGTAAAGCTGCTTCAGTTCTCGTTACTTCTGAACAGCTTTGTGAATTTGGAAAACCAAACCATGTGTACATCTTTCATATCAAGAACAAATAATGGAACCATGTATTGATAATTTATGCAATAAAAGATTGGAAATCCATAGAAATTTTCCTCTTTTCAGTTAATTTTATTTTTGAAGAATGGACATGTTTGTTTGTATGGTAGAATATACTTATAGCCACTAATTAATGTGTTACTAGTGAAATTGATTGTTGAGGTATTCCAGGACAAAAGTAGTCATTTCCCCTCTTCTTTTTGCAATTTTCTTTTCTTCCTAAGTTGAGGCGGAGGTGCTATAGCTGAAAACTGAAAAAAAAAGAAGCTTTCTTAACAATAGCCATATAAATATCGGTGACTGAATACAATTTACTAATGTTTAAAGGAAGAATTATGAATATTACTTCAGTAAATGCATTAAAATAGTACAAATTGGTACAGAACCCATGTCGTATCCTATTGCAATTTGCGACAGAAAAAAGTTAGTAAAAAAGAAATACACCGCTGAAAAAAACCTGTAGTTGATGATCAAACTACAAAAAAGCTTACTTCTCTAACTCTTTTACGGATTTCTGCTGCACTTTGATCCAAGGATTCATTTCCAGTTATGGCACTAGATTTAAATGTTTTTCTTCTCTCCTCTTCTTTCTCTGGTAATGATGGTCCAGCCTTTTTTGTCAGAACAGCAGCATTCTTTCTCAAATCTTCATTTGCTTTTTGTGTCTTTATATCTAATATCTCTGTTTTTTTATCTTTTTCTAAATTGTTGCTGTTTCTACTGTTTTGTTTGTTACATTTTTCTTTAAATGTTGACACTGCTGTGGATTTTTTATTTTCTAATTGTCTTGGTACAAATTTTGGTTTCTGTTTGACCTTTGAACTGTAAGGCCTTATCACTATACCATCTCCAGATGTGTCCTTGTTTGGATTTTCAGGTGTGTCTTTATTTGGAGTTGAATTGGGAATATTATTGTTTACTTTTGTACCATAATAATCTTCATCATCTTGATAAGATGAAAATTGGTTGCTGTTTGTAAATGTATCTCCCTGTGCGATCCATCCTGGTGGTTCCATTGGCACTCTCTGTGGCCTTTGAAAAGGAGGATGGGGTGGTGGTGGTGGTAAATGAGGGTGACCATGTATGGATGGCACACGACCATGAAAAGGTGGAAATCTCCAACGCTGCCCATGATGAGGAAATGGTGGTGGTCTTTGGGGATGCCATGGTGGTGGAAAAGGTGGCCTATGTGTGGGGGGTCTGTGATTTGACTGATGAGTTGCTTCAGGTTCAGTTATCCTATCAAAGTGTTGTGACTGAGCAGTGCTTTGATGACATTTTTCTTCATTCTCATTTCCTTCCTCTCTGTTATTTTTGTTTTCTAATGAAAGTGTTCTTTGTTCTGTTTTTTCATTCAATTGCTGGAGTTTCAACTGAAGCTGTTCGGTCTTTCCCAAATCTTCATTTTCTGCAAGGAGCAGGACATAACAAATTAAGACTGATTGCACCCTTTACTTTACATGGTAAATTTGGCAATTGATATAAATATAAGATAAGAAAGATAATGCATGACGTGGGATATATTGCATGATGGATTTTTTTAGGTCTTAGTGAAGAACAAATTGTAATAAAATACAACATTTTTTTATCCATACAACCAAGCTGCAATAATATTTTGATCAATACCTAGTTGCTTTATCTTTCTTGCAACAGCTTTTCTTCTTTCTTGCAATTTATTTCTGGTCTCTTGAACTGTTTCAAACTCTGGAGCATAGCACACATGCAGGGATCCACCAAAAAAGGTATGATTATCAAGTTTTCTTTTGGCTATTCTGTTAGGGTAGAATTATTGAACAAAAAAATGGTCCACAAAACTCTTTAAAATTAATTTCCTATGGTTATCAGTATAAATAGTTTTATCTATTCAATAGTTTTCCCAAAGACTTCAAACATCATACTATCCAGTAATATTAGCACACACCCTATTTAACTAGGATGATGTTATTTCTTTTAACCCTTGATATATCTACACATATTCATTTCCTAATCTAAGTGAAATCCAATATAATATATCTAAGTATGAAAATGTACGCAACAACTGAAGTTGTCTAAACTAAAGCTTTAAAAAAAATCCTCAAGGAACAGAAATTCAGTTTTTTTCTATTCTTTCCTTCTGTTTACCTTGCCGACTGTATATTTTGAAATTTTATCATGAAAACTTCTGTGAATTCTTCACAAGGATACTCATCCAGGACCCTGTATTCTTCTATGGTACCATACTGAGAGAAAGTTTTGATGAGTTCTTGATGGGCACCAAGCGCTGGGATATTTTGTACAAGTAGACATTTTGATTCCAAATTTACTGTGTACACCTGTAAACAAGAACAACATTACATTAGCGTATATATTCCAATTTGAATACATATCCTTTCTCATTCTGTTTGACATTAGTCAGTAACAAAAACAAGTAGTCTAAATGGATTACAAATTGAATGCAAAATCCATTTATTATCGCCCACACTTTGCGTTTATTGCTGTCATGTTACATATCTAGAAAAAACAGGTTGAGAAGAAACCAATTACCTTCACAGCCTTAAGTTGTCGACCTTCTCTATATTGAGGACGACTTGTACACAATTGTTGTTGAACATGATGCGGTTTTACTATACTCGCACTTGCAGTCATTTCTGCTGCCAACGTTCTTATAACAATGTAATTCGTTCGCCATCTAGTGATTTACTAATGATAAGTTCTTTTCTTTCTTACTTTCTCACCGGCTCAATTTTGACACTAACTTAATCATCATAGATTGGAAGATAAATCTAGTCTGAACTGTAATAGCATACCAAAAAGGTTAATTTGTTGTTTTCTTTTTAAAATATTCATGCTTTTTATTTTTCATTTTTTCATATTTTTTCCATCTGAAAGATCCAAATACATGAAGTTGAAAATATATAATATCTTGTGATATTCAATATTGCCCTTTGAGAGCACTAGTCTAGTACCATTGGTTGTACCATTGGCGGTTAATTTGGAAGAAAACTAAATCTTTACATCTCAAAAGGTCCAAATAAAGAAATAATATAATTTATATCTATATTTACACAAACATCAAACATTTTATTTCATATAAAATCAAATCAAACCACTGCTGTAGTATTAAAATTTTAATAAAAGGACAATGCCAATGCCACTCACTTTGATAAAACACTGCATAAATGAAATTTAATTTGACAGAATAAGGTGGGGGGGGTATTGTCAGAATATTTATGTTGTACATTTTTAATCCATAATTTAGGTCAGGTCACCAGGTCAGGTCGGTTAGAGCGATAATAAGTCACTTTATTGCACTATAGTCTATGTCAAAAGAATGAAAATAGACAGATTAAAGGGAATACATATGGCTACGGATTTAACACTACAACAATCTTGCAGCAACTTAATTGTATCTAACACAAAAGAGGGAAAAACAAATGAATGGGCTTTTAGTTTTAATGAACCAATAAACACCGAAAGTTTTCTAAATCATATTATGAAGACTTATCAGTTATCTATATGATTATGACTATGTACTGGTCTGTAAATGCTATAAATCAATACATAAACTGACTATGGTAAAGTCAGTTTCATTTATTTTGTACCATAATTTCTGGACCTTTTAGTCTAGAGGTGCTGGTTTATTCTATGTATCACCTTGTTTAGAGTTCAAGACCAGGTCTAGGCACCTTTCTCTCAGTTTCTGTACTCAAATTCTTCCAATAGCATTTGATTTCAACAATGGATACAATCAAATCTAAAAAGCCATATTCTTGTGATACATGTGGAAAATGCTTTGCTCGTGGTTCAACCCTGGAAGAACACAAAAGAACTCACACTGGCGAAAAGCCATATTCTTGTGATACATGTGGAAAATGCTTTATGGATAATAACATGTTATCAAAACATATGAACATTCACAGTGGAATAAAACCTTACAAATGTGAGACATGTAAAAAACGCTTCTTGCAAAACTTACATTTACAAGAACACATAAGAACTCACACTGGCGAAAAGCCATATTCTTGTGATACATGTGGAAAATGCTTTATGAAGAGTAACATGTTATCAAGACATATTATGAACATTCACAATGGAATAAAACCTTACAAATGTGATACTTGTGGAAAATGCTTTATGGATAATAACATGTTATCAAGACATATGAAAATTCACAGGGGAATAAAACCTTACAAATGTGAGACATGTAAAAAATGCTTCTTGCAAAACACACATTTACAAGATCACATAAGAACTCATACTGGCGAAAAACCATATTCTTGTGATATTTGTG
>JAVSBT010089994.1:0-15948 GCA_033118115.1 Pharyngocirrus eroticus
TTAAGACATGACCATTTAATCTCTTTACCATGTTGTTCAAATCTCTCTCAATAGTGAGATGGGCCACCTCTCTAAATGACTATCAATATGCAGTACTGCACAAATCTCTTAGGTTCATTACTCTTCCTTTTTTTACTTTCCCATATCCAATTTGGTCTATTAGCATCAGTGGCTAGGTATCTTAGAAATATCTTAGAAACAATCCTGGCCAACCATTTCATGAATGGAGTAGTCCAGTCTCCCAGAGTTACACAAATCTTAAAAGATTGTTTTCAGTATCCCATCCTTTCTAATTTATGTAAAGGCGACTGTTCTCAAATTGGAAACTAATCTTATTCTACAGCTCCAAGGTAGAACATATACTCATCTGTTATGCTAATTAAGTATGGCAAGGGTATTACAGTTTAATTGTTTTTCCATGGTTGAGTTCAATGAACCTGACCTTGACCTGTCACAGGAACACAGGGAAAATATATTTTGCTGTCCAAGTTTAACATTTACTGTGTAACTTACAGTTGTATATGATATTTTGTAATTATTGATATATATGATTGGGGGAAAAAGAGTTAAAACTCTTTAACTTTAAATCTAACTCGCTAAACACAACAATCTGATGGCACAACCTTTTTTTCAATTAATCACAACCTAATTCAATCAGACCAATCAGTTGTAACAAGTTGAGGCACACTTTGTCTTGACATTAATCTGAAGATTTCGACTGCTTCTATGGCTTTTTTTTATTAGACTATAGGTTTTCTCTATCTTGACAATTTAGATTCAACTCTTATGTTACCTGAATCTATCATGTTATCATAATTTTTGGATATATGACACTTTTCAAAGAAACCTCAGTTTGCATCACTTTTGTGCACTTTAATACAATTTTCATCCCAACCATGTGGCATTTCTGAACTGTTTGAATATAAAACTTTGTTTTGATTTGGATAACATTTGGAGACGGGACACAGGTGTGTGAGAAAGCTTTGTTTTAAACTTGCAGTCTTTCCATTTATACAGAGACTTTATTGTGACACCCACTGTGCCTTTGTAGTCTTAAACATTAGATATTGCATGCTCAAAAGCTATTACATCAAATTCTTCCAACACTGATGTATTATTTTAAGATTTCTGTTCCCTAAATATAGTATCGTGTAAATAAGTTATACAATATATGTAGACATCAGAAATTTCTGACCATGAAAATCCCACAGAATTGACTCTATCGACAGTCCTGATGGTTCAACATATCAAATGTTTACAATGGTAAAGAGACAACTAAGTTAAGGAAATCATTTGTGATGGTCGAACATATCCAGTATTAACAATCCTAAAGAGCCAACTAAGTTAAGGGAACAAGTAGTGTAGTGGTTAAGTCAGCTTGGTCAATGATTAGGCATACATCAATGGCATATAGGTTTACATTCAAGATGTCTGTCTGGTTTACTTCTGTAAATAACATCTCAATAAAATTTTCATTGACTTTCAGGATAGATTTAAGGGAAATTAGTTTTGCTCCAAATTGTATGGTATCTTTAGGTAAAATGCCTTGTTTTTGACAAAAATTAAATTCATTGGAAAGTGTTTCCATGTTCTTTGAAACTTGTTATTATCATTGTCATTAGAAGTGGCTTAATTTACAATGGTAGTATGTTCAGTAAAAACTGTGCTTCCACAGAGCCTTGGTGGGTTTTCAATTTTATGTCATATATATGCTTATTAGATAAAGAGCGGGACAGATAACAAAATTGGTTTTGGCAATTTCCATCTATGTTCTTTTATGTGCCATGGGGGCAGAATCCATGACTCATGTCCACATTTGATATCTTTTCCCCTGGATGAAGAAACATAGATGTGACCTACACATTCATTTTTAATACTGAATGGGGTAGTGATAGAGAGTAAAAATAAATCCATATTTCTTTCTCCATTAACTCAGCATGTAAAGGAGGAAATATGAGTTCTTTGATAATTTGAAGGCTAATTTAAAAAAAAAAAGAAAAAAAAAAGAAGATAAAAAACCTTATTGTTCTTAAAGCAAATAAGATTTAAACGTATGGGAAAGTATGGATTAACTAAATTTGTAATCAATGAAATATACAGCTAAGTCTCCACAGATGTTTTTCCTCCAAGCTTTGCCATGATTCTACCTTGAGGAACTTTTTGAAAAGTTTACAATCATGTCAAAATTGATCAATTGCTTTGAGGTAAAAAAATAGAAAAAACTCACCAAACATACATACATATTATGAAAAGAGTGAAAACAATCTGCATAGCCCATACACACATATCTTGACAAAGTGTAAATAAATGGGAGCCCAAATTAGAATATTTCCTGGCAGTGTTATTACAGCATTTTTTCCAGATGTGATAATGGAGGTCTGTATAATATTAATGTCTTAGACATATACAGAGAGACTGAAATAACTTTCTGGAATGCCATTCTTTTGTTACATATGCATGTATGTATGACTTAAAGAAGCTAGACTTACGTTTTTTTGTCTTTTCACAGAGATTTCAAGACTTTGTAAACACAGGGTGGCTCCATGAGGGAATCTATTCAATCTACCAAATATTATTTTGTGGATGGGAGACTTATATCCCCTCCCCTGTGTAACTACTCAATAGCTAATTGGGTAAGGGCCCATCCATAATTGTCATCATTATCCCAAGTGTACAAACCGTACACTTTTTTCTGACCCCCTCCCCCACCCTAAACTTTAGCAGTTTGTGCCATAGTCTCAAAAATATTTTTACTGCAACGGAAAGGAATAGTTAACAGGAGTCTAAGAATGTATTGTAAGTCCAACCTATATGGTTGCAATAGATTAATAAAGACAATAATCAAATCAAATGTTGGTTTTGAAATACTGCCAATTGTATCGAATATAATGGAATATGAATTGATTGTATCTGATATTGATTACCCTCAGGTTAATGATGATAATTATGGATGGCCCCTAATTGGTTTTGACAAATAAATGATGCGTGTTTCTTCATAAACAATGTTTTTAAGTACAACTATAATAGCTTCTGGTTGCACTAAAGCTTCTCTAAGGATAAACAAATCAAAACAACCCCATTCATCATATCCATACAAAGCTATGCCTAAATGAAGTTATTTATTCTTTATGTATACATGTACACATTTTTAAAAGCATGATGGCCTAAAGTGATTCCCTATGATCAAAAGATTGAAGTTCGGCAATATAATAATAATTAATGAAAAACATTTCTTTGAAGAGTGACCTTTCAGCCAAGGAGCATATATACAAAGCCACACTACCCATAGACTTCTCTTTATGCAAGGGTACCATGGCATAAAAAATCTCTGTGGCTGACACTAATAATGCTGGCCAATCTTAAATTGTCAACAAGGGCTTTTGATATTAACCATTTACTAAGACATCAAATGGCGCATTTAAGCAGCCTTTTACCACGAGCAATGCTCTTTTACTTAGCAGCACTTAAATAGTATTTTTTCCTTGCCCATCATAAATAAGACCTCCTAACATCTTAAAGTCTATAATCCCATAAATTCCTTCAATATGTATTCAATGTCTTCCTTTCTCCCTGTAGATCCAGATGTATCTTCCATACATCATTTCTCCAAGTGCAATATGACAAGGACACTCTTCTGGGACCAAATTTCATATCCTATTATAATTCATGCCAATTACCTCACAAATATTTAAGCGCATTTAATGTATCATCACCAATGCATGTTGACTTGGTGCAGATGCCCTCAAAACAACAAGTAATAAATCTGTATTGTTTAATTTATACCTTGTTAAGGGTCTCACCTTTTCTTCTCATCAACTCTTTGTTTTACAACCATAGGTTTTCAATACTGTAGCTTTCATTTTAGATTTTTAAATATCTTAGTGAGGCCAGTAATATATAATTTACAGAAATGATAGGCTGATCAAAAATGTTATAAACAACAAATCTGCTTTTGCAGTGACTTAGTTACACTAAAGCTGTGTTTACATTGAGTCGAATTGGATCAATTTAGAGTGTCCTTTTTCTTAAAGCTAGCCTTATAATCTTCTGAGCGATCTGTAGTGTCTTGAAGTAAATGTGACTATACTGACTAGAAAGTCCTATCTGCATTAAGACTATAGACTTCTAAAAGGCTGCAACGTTTTTTTTAGCTAATTAGGCCCTTCAATTCAACTCAATTCAACTCAATGTAAACACCGCTTTACAATCACATGGCTAAAGCAGGCTGGACATAAACTTTTTTACTGTAATGTCTGGTCAGGATGCCATTTTAGGACAGGATTCTTTCTCAAAACTCTAGAGCATTTTTTAATATTAAAACAGTTAATGTCCTAAACAAGGGTATGTAGCACTCAGCATGGTGGCAGATTGATCATTGAATTTTAAATTCTCCTTGATGTGCATATTCACAAGATTTCATCTCACAATTATACTAATCCTGACACCGGAAGTCAGATATTATATAACTATCGGTGCCTATTATGTACATTTTGTCCTTGAAGGAATTGTAAACATAATAAAAGCTAGCTCTTAATTTATATCTTACATAATAATCAAATTATCTTCTGTGTAGCCTCTTTACTTCAGTAAGTACAGATTTATTGTCCAGATCCTGAATCCATTAGTATTTGTCTCATGAATAAAGGGCATTCATAATGAAATGGGCTGCTGTTCAATTCCATGGTTTTGCGTGATTTAGGAAATATCATAAAAAAATACATTCACCCAACAACCTTTGGAAAGGTATTTGATTCAAAATATAATTTATTTTCATTAAAATGTTGCATTAACTTGTCGGCACCTTTTTGACCAAGTTGCTTTAAGAGTGCTGGGATAAAGTATAGGGTAGCAGTATACCAATTCTTCTCTTTTGGTGTGAGTACTTTAAGGCAGATAAAAAAGCAATTAAATTTCTTTATACGTATGCAGGCTACCAAAATGTATTGTAGATGTACTATTTTATCCGTCAGAGAGTTGAATTTCTGCATCTATGGAAAAAAATGTTCCTGCAATTGTTCCATAAAAACGGATAGTTATCCTTTTTATGTATATCAATATTTGTCACATACACCCTCAAAGTAAACAAATAAGTTAATAAGTTCAGAATTATATTTCCTTGAAAAATGTTTATTTCTTTATACTGCTTGATACAGAGCATATCTTGGTCAATTTTCACCCTAACGTCAATTCAGACCTTGTGTTGAGGGAACTGATCTGTTCTAAGTCATAACATGAATGTATCTTTACCAATTCTATTAGTATTCAATTTATCATAGGCCTGCATTTATGGAAGTATTCCTTTGGGTGTTTCAATAGTGAATCCATTTGGGTCCTGAACTCAGTAAAAGTCTTACTCTAATTGGTTAATGAACTGTTTACAATGTCCCCTTAGGGAGTCAGACCCTTACATGTTAAGTCTTTTTCTTTTGCAATACAATAACCTACCAAATGGTTCATAACAACTATAATTTTTTAAGGACACTTTTGAATTTTCCATATTGCAGTGATGCAGGAAATATAAAAAAACAAAGTAAAGATAATTGTCCCTTGTCTATGACCTAATTCACATGGGCGTTTAAATCTAAGCCAAGCCTAAGTAGGATATAATGATAAAAATATCAATCTTATTGGATGATAAGCTTTTCAAATAGGAATTTATGCACAAAACACCGCTCATAAAGGAATAAGCTTAATCTATATAGCTCATTGTGTCACATTGTCAGAATACCTGGACACAATTATATGTGTCAATAAATATTGATACTTTACTTGGTCGAGTCCTTTGTTTTGAATAGAAAATAATGATACACAAGTATATCAAAAAATGTATACATTGTCTTCAATAAAGATGAAAAAATGTCAAGTTATTATTTTCTTAGTTTCTCTTAACAATTATTGTGCCTTATCAATTCAGGAGATTACATCTATAACAGTTGACACATGCTATCAGACGGGAGTATTTAAAGTTTCTCTTCCCACTCTCCTTCCTATTTATAGGCATTATAATGCCCTGTTTTTAGCAAATTATATATAAAATATCTGTCGACTTAGAATGGGACTCCATCCCATGACCTTGGGATAACTGTCTCTACAGTTCTACCATCTGGACTACCTAAGCCACATGGGAACAGCGAATGAGAATCAATATATAGATAAAAAGGAGTTCTTGCCACAAACTCTATATGGTGGATATAATTAAATGAATACACATGAATGACTTCAATGGTTTTTCAGGTGGTTATGTGTGACAATTATAGTTGGTCTGTCACTTTATCAGCAGCATGGTTGTACAGAGGCATATGCTAACCATTTATTGCTTAAATAATAACTGAAACGGTCTTGAATTTTCATCAAACTATATATATATATATATATAATATGTATATCAAACACCTAGTACATGTACAAGCTAGTTTAGTTCAAACTACGTCAGTGCAAATTGGAATAGAAACAATTTTGTAGAAATGAAAATCTATTCTATTTACTATACAAAAAAAGTCTATTTATTGTTCTATAACATAATGTGTATCTCTAAAAAACAGAGTAAAATAATATTTTCCAAAACAGGTATCTGATTATCATTGTTGGGTCAGATATGTGTTGGTGGCAAGTGGTACCACAATGATAGGGTGACCAAGAATATCAGATAGGAGAGGTCAAAATGAATCAACCTCAAGGTCACTGATAGGGTGTCAAAATATTTTCATTTCCTCAAATAGAAACTTCCTTCAGGGCTTTTAACTTGATATCGTGTTTGAGTTGTCTACAAACTAACAAGATCAGGAATATTTTCTGAACATTTTTGTAATTCTTTTGTTTTATAATTAATTTCACTCTTTGTGTTGGTCCTCGATCCAAGGGAACATCACCAATATATCTTTTGACATACTTTGACATACTTTGACATTTACACATTTTAAAATACTTATGGAAAAGTAGGGTTTGGAAGACAATCCATGGCATAGAAATAGCAAGAGAAATGCAAAGGTCATGGGCATGTCAATTACCCAAGATTTGCCAAAGTTTGATTATGGCAATTAACAACAGGTAATCAATCAAAGGAAAGTAGCAACTATTGTGGAAATGGTGGCTATGTGGAGTTGAAACCAATCTGTGCCTGATAGCCCAGTACTTGGCAATAAATACAATTATATCAACAAGTACAACCACACCAATTTCACTTTGTGTAAAGTGTATAGTTCACCCTGGTTGGATAATTGTTTCAGTAAATGAGTTTTGACCAATCCTAATAGTAGAACATAGACACAATATTGACTGTAGAAAGACTAAATTGTCATTAACATATAGATGGAAGTTTGTTATATTTGGCAAGGGCGGCCCATCTAATTGTATACAGAATTCTTTTGTTTACTGATATTTTGGTGCTTAAATGCAGCTTATTGTGTAATTGACACCAGAAATGTTTGCTAACACTGATGTGGTATAATCAAATTTCCAAACCATTTAATATCTTGAGGTGTCTAAGTGTATGGATGAACTATTGACCTGTTTTAATTTATAGGAACGGAACTGATTTTGTAACAAACAACCAAGAACTAGCTTGCTTGTGTTGCCATCATCATGCAGATAACAACAAAAACCTGTTTCCAATTTTTGTCTTACAAGTGGATTCATATGTGCCTCTTCAATTTGATAAAGATACAACATAATCTATTTCTGATCTAAGCAGAATGCCCACACAGGTGGTTTAGTTAACTACAAAACCCACAGTCCATATATCACAAATGAAAACATTACTGCTAATCTGTTTAGTCTTGTTTATCACACTATAGTTGAGTAAACACATACAATATAATCATACTGCAAAAATGTAATATAAGGGTTTAAAGAAAGTTCAACACTTTTTCTTGTGTAAGAATTCATCAATGACAATGATTGGGGGGAATTCACAAATATTAATTAATGTCCATTCAAGTGACTAACTTTTGCCCCTGGCATTAGATAATCTGCCAAGAAAGTACAGGAAACTAATAAGATGTTAAACTTTATGAGTATATTTCTGACACATTTTTACACACATTAAGTTTATAAGCTTGAGAATTTATGTCTAAATATTCCACTAGCATCTTTATATCAAATGCTTGTATATATATGAATCTGAAGTAGTTTTTTGACACCTATAAAATCATTTTAGTAACTAAGTCTTCCTAATGTCATACTTTTGAATGTGAGGAATTTAATTGCAGATTCTGTATAATTTGAAAGTCTTTGATAAAAAGTCAACATAAAAACACTGCAATTTTGAGACTACAAAATTTTACCCCATTTTTATAATTTTCAATGACTTTATTTTTATTTTTTTTCAAAAAATGTAGAAATTTCAAAGGAATGGATTGAAATGTTTTGACCTTTTGTGTTTTTTTATTTTATATTTTAAATTGTTGGTAATGACTTTTTATCCAAATTCTCTTCCATCCTTAAAGACTCAGACAAATATCTTAGACTAATTATCTATTATATGGATTTAATATACACTTAGAGTAATTATGTAAGAGTTTTTAAAAGCTTAAGGAAACCCTTTCGTATTCTAGGCTGGACCTTTAGACAAAAGTATCAAAGCCAAACTAATTCTCTTTTCAATCCTCATATTCTTGTGGAATAAGTAACATCCTTGACCTTAATCCTAACAATTTACCAATCATAAAATGTCAAAGGCAATACATATGTTGATTAAATGACTTTTCTATGGATGGGAATCAGCCTAAATGGGAATATGCACATGTTGTCTAGTGAAGCATTGATGAACTAGGTGCCAGGCAATTCAATTTTATGCAGTCTGTACCAGTAAAGTCTTTTTGTCACACAGGCTATGATTTTAAGCTTTGTTACTTGGCTTGATGAGGAAAGACAATGCCAGTAATTTTGCTGATTTATGAAGTATACTACAATAGCTAAACAATAAAGCTGCATTCTTTATTGGTGTCCTTATATACACGGCTGGATGGAGGGTCCAATTTGTTTGAATTTTCATCCAAAGATTCTGATCCTTGGTACAGACAAAGCCTATAACATCTTTGAACATTGATTGGTGACATCATCCTGAGACAAATTTATGATGTCAAAACAGCAACAAAAGACCAAAGATATCTTGCTGCAGAAAACTTCTATGATAAAATCTTAAAAATCAATTGTACTTATAAGAATCCCAAGTGCTCTACAAGTTTTGATATGATCCACATTTATGTCCTATGTGACCTTTTTGGCTTTTGCAAACAGGCACCTCTGACCATGACCTACTTTTTTCCTCACAAAGCACAACAATTTGTCATATTTCATAACACAATCAAGCCACTTGACAAAACGATTTCCAATAGTCTGTTTTCTGTACTAAGGTTTGACCACTCCTTAGACATAACTATTTGCTTAAATTCAAACTCTTTCACAATGCAGCTTAATGAAAATTGCTACTGGACATGCATGTCCTCTGGTGGCATGTGATTATAGATATGATGCCAATATTTGACAGCAATTTTGTAATTGGTTAGCAAACATAACTCAAAAAATTAATTGAAAATGGAATTGGACAGTAATGAATGCCTCGTTATCTTCATCTTTATAATTAATTGCGAATGATGCGAGACATTTATGAGCAAACATTGATAAATTTGGTGGTGTACACTATAATTATTGTTTGTCCCACAATTAATTTATACTTTTAGGAAACGTTTATTAGATATTTTAGTAAATGTTTCTATACATTTTAGAAAAAAAATCTGAAAAATCATTTCTTTTATGTCAAGATTAAGGAACTTCCTAACAGAGAAATCTAAGAAACATTTATTCTACAGTTATTTTCTAAGAAACAGGCACTTACATTAATATATGACTATCCAACTGACTATGATCATAACAATCATTTTAACCATTTGGTGGGAGATTTGTATAGAGCTACAAAGATAAATATATCTTTTCTTCTTTTGAAAACTATGAGCTTGGTGTTCTTGGGAGAAATGTTAAATAAGTCTTCATTGACCCAACAAAATATTACATCAGCATTTTGATTTGTTCCACATCATGTAATAACAAGTAGCTTTATTAGTTTTTATTCAAATCATTTGCGTGACCATTCAAATCTTGGGGCTAAGATTAATCAAGCTAAGATTAAGCTAAGGTTCGAAATTAATGTTCGCCAATGTAATTACAAAAGTTAAGAGCTGTATTTGTCTCAAATTAGGTGGCTATAATAGTTGCTTTTGATCAATAATTGTGCCTGATATATGGGCAGCTGATAATAGTAGTAAGAGAGTCTAAATGAAATTACGTCTTGGGTGAAACCTTTCAGAAATGCTGGAACATATTGGTCAATATATGATGTAATTCTATACTGCTTAATACAGTTTCTGTTAGCCAATATCTGAATTTTTCAGATCAAAAGCCCCAACTTTTTAACTAAACCTGTAGGGTTTTTTTGGTGAGAAAGAAAACAAACGCTTTATGACATTGTCCTAAGGGAAGAAATATCTGTGAAATTGAAGCAAAATAGTTGTCTGTGCATTTGAAGCAAAATAGTTGGGCAAAAAAATGTCAGAGTTATATGAAAGTTATTTTTCCAGATTATTCTGGTACCCATTTATAGTGGGGAATTGAACCCTCAACCTTCTGACCTCTAGACCCATGCTTTGTCACTGAGCCACCATGCCCCTCTAAGAAAAAGAGTGGATGAATATAGATATTACTGTTTCAATAAAGAAAAAGTGTGACACTAAAAATATTTGACAAGATTCAATAGTTTTAAAAATTAAAGCAAAAACTATAGTGACACTTACATAATCGAGTCATAGACATATGTGAGATTTTTCTAGTCTCATTTGCAGTGCAGGTATTTGGTCTCAGTAAGTTTTCCGAAGATTTTGTCTTTCACAGATTTGAGTGGGTCAGAAGTTCAACCAATGTAGTGAGTAATCTATAATAGTTTAGGAGAAGCAAAATACCATCAGCAGAGAACATGATCCTGCTTGATTCATCCATGGAATTATTTATCAATAATTCTCATTAATTAAAGTGTCCTTCCTTCTTTGTTTCCTTCCTTTGACATTTTAAGTATGTACACACAGTTGTAATTACACTTTTTTTGATATTTCCTTTGACTTAAAAGAAACATATCAGTTATCAACCAAATTACAACAACCTTATTATTTCATATCATATATACATATTATGAAGAAGATAAGTTTAATAGTCTTCATGTATGCTTAATGTAATTCACTGGCTATAATTCTTTTGACTTCAAAGAAACATGTATCAAATAACACACTTCTTTTAAAAATATAATTCTTTTATCTGACAGGTAAATGTGTATTATATAGAAGTTTGTTTTGTATATCATAGTTTTGCCATGTTCTTTAAAAACATAGTAGAAGCAATTATCAAAAAGTGCAGACGAAATTGACGACAGTCTAGCAAACTCATTTTGATTTGTCTGATATCTACAACACACTCATAATAGACTTAATGTCTCAAAGCTCCAAGGCATGAAATCAGAGAGCAGGAATGGTTCTGACGCTCAATAAAGTCAAACAGCCTTGATTATCTATCTACAAAATCAATCATCTTGAATTTCAACTTTAAAATGTTATCACTATAGCTATGCTTCTGGGTGTTATAGATTGGAGTTCTCAGTGTCCATGTTTCCCTCCCCAACATTGATCCAAGGCAATAAAAGGAGACGATGGAAAGTATAATGCTAACATAAAGATGATCAAAGGCAAGCTAACAAACCATTTAAATTCCACCTCCTCTAAGTTAAATTTCTAATGTGGTTGCCAATCACACCACCTAGTGGACATTATTTATTATCAATTTTGTCAGATCGAACCTTTCACAGAAACTGTTGAAACAAGATTGATTCAGTATGTACTTACACAGTTTAGTGAACATTTTAAAGATTCCCTCCAAAGTCCTCATTATTTGACCATGGGATAATGTGTATCATAAGTATTTATAACAATAACTGAAGTTGAAGACCAGAAACTTTTTTGCAGCCTATAAGGTCTCATCACATTAAAACAATTACAACATCAAACACAATACATGCTTCTAGAGGCATTTTTCATGGTAGTTATATTTTTTAGAAAAATCAAAAGAAATTTCAAAGAATTTTCTTATAGCATAATGTTAGCCTAAAGTTGGTATATATTTGGAATCTTTTAATTATGGTTTCACCTTCATAGGTCATGATTTTTTAGTATTCTTTTTTGTTCTGCTTTTGGGATGCAAAATGACACCCAACAAGCTCAATCACATCCCTAATGAATCAAAGATGTTCTTACAATGTTCTCAAGAAAATAATTAGCAGTTCTTGTAATTATCTTCATTCTCTTGTTTCAAGATCACATTCAATTACCATTTTAATTAGTTGATCAATGATTTTACCATTATAAAGAAGAAGTCCTTAAAGTATGATCATTCCATCACTTGAAGCATATAGTCAATGGTGGCACCAAAGAGATACCTTTGAATCACAAACATGAAAAAATATTGGAAATAATTGGAACAAAATACAAAGTTGCTTGTTTGGTTTCCAATTATCTAAAAGTCTATGAAGGTTACACAAAAACTCCTAAAAAGCTTTAAAAGTCTCATTAAAAGATATTTTTTATCATATCTGTGTATCAATTAGACCTTTTAAACTAAATATGTCTGCATCAAGATCATGTGATACATTACATATCTAGACCATGTAGGATTTTCTGTTGGATCTTTTTCTCCCTGTAGAATTGCGTCATCTTTGACAAAAAGTTTTAGGCTATAAATGATCAATCAACTTGCAGTACAACAGTAGTAATCACAATTTAATATTATAAGACGTGTATGTGTGATCATACTAAAACACCAACATGGTAGCCCCTTCCTTTAGGAGGTTTGAGAAGCATTTCAATAGGCATGTACCCTATGATATACAGATGACTTTTAAAAGTCAAAAGAATATAATCATAAAGGCAAGACCACATAGCTAGGTCCTAAGTAATAAGTATGTACTTGGTAAAATGGTAGAAGACAAGAAATTATGAGCACATTTCCTCAATATTGAGTTTTTGCCACAAGGAGTGCTGCAAAGATATAAATGAGATTAAATTGTTCCATGAATGGGATAAAATTTAATGATTTTTATGGTGTTATCACAAGGTGGCACTGTGCTATATTCCTAGGTTTCCACTTCCTCCGTAGTATCACAATGGCATACGGTGCAGGTGTACATGGCGACGTCGCACAAGAATCCATGCTACTCTGAAAAAGTTCAATTATCAAGTTAGTATCTAGATTATCTCCTAGCTGACATACTAGATCAGCTAAGATACTTAGCATCTATAAAGATCCCTGTATCTCTACCAAAAATTTGGTGAGAAAGAGAAGGAATTGCCATTTTCCTCACAATGCCATTGTTTCAAAAAACCCTTGTTTAAAATCCTGGCAACTTGAACTGTTGAACACCTTTAATTATAGTGTTTACCCTGTGAACAACAGCATCATTATGATTATATCACTGGAAGTGGTTTAAAATATAGTAAAAAATACAACAAATGAGACCATAATGTTGTCTGTGAATATCATGACCAGAGTCTATAATCTGACCTTTAGTTGTAAAGTGGCATAGTAAATCAATCCCAAAGATTCTGCATGTCTGGGTCAGATTAACCATATTTGGACAGAGTCCTCAGGGTGTAAATAATCAATGTAGACCCACTATAAATAGAGTTTGAACAGTTTTAAGATCATTTTCTTTCTTTAATTATAGCAACACTTTTATATTAACAAATAATCTAATCCTAGAGAAAGTAATTTACATTCTTTTCCACAGGACTGCATTCTTACATGGTACAAAATCAGGCAAAGTATCCAAACTCAAAACCACAGATTTCTTTTCTTTTAGCAACTTTTTGAATTCAAAGTTGTTGAAGTTGACTGAATAGCATGGTGTTAGTACTTATCATTTTTATTTCTTTTAGTTGTTTGGCCTTAAAGGCAGTGAAAGATGATTAAATGTTTCTATTTGTGACTATAAAAATAAAAGGTTCATCCCGATTGGGGTATTTCACTTTTGTGACTTTTAGTCCCATTCTCCCCTATGTCAGTGATGATAATCTACCATATTCAAAATATACCATGGCACATGGCAGGATAATTAAAATATCAAAAATAGTCCTACCTACGCACACGCACAGCCCTTAGTTAGCTGTACTCTAAGAAAATAAATCAGATTCATTTCATATTTGAATCAGAAAAATGATTCTGTAGAGAAAAGGATGACACTATTTATCTCAAGGTTATTTCTTCTCAAGTCTCATTCTGAAATAATGTTTCAAATATTCAAAAAGAGAGGCTAACATTTTTTATATATTGACTTTTTTCATTTTTATTCTGTATTGCACTGATGTTGTCAAACCAAGGGCATTAAAATGCCATTATATTTGATAGACATACCTTCTGAAAGTTGTCATTTTTTTAGAAGACAATTATCTCTCCATGGTTTTCTTCTGGATTAAAAACTCTGCTTCAGTAATTGAATTACATGTTGTATTATCCAATTCTAGGAACCCATCAGACATCTTGTTGATGGTGAAGAATACTGAAGTGTTTCCTGAAGCCTTCATGTTGATTCTTGCTATAAAAGTGGGAAAACCAAGCTAACCATTATGAAACGTATTCTATAGACTATAGGAAGGAAACAAATTTGTACAGAGATTTAGGAGAGAGAAAAATGTGGTTATTGATACTGCCTCCGAAATAATTCTTTTTATCACTATTAACTAATAAGCTAAATATCCCTGGATAGTCGTTAACAAGGATAGTATGCAATCTATGATTTGAAAGATTTCATAACCTCATAATGAGCTAAGCTATCTTGTTTTTACAAATCATTTTCAGAAGATAGTGATATTCATAGAATTTTTCTTATTAGTGAAGAAAATTTCCTTCAATGATTGCATATTTGCTTTATCAGGATTAATGTAAAGAAGGGTAACATTTTAATGGTGTGGTAGAAATAACTTCATTAGGTTTCAATGACAATAATTTGGCTTTAATGAAGAGGGATAATGCCCTTGGTACATCGAAGATTAGCTCTGTCTGAGCAAGCCTTGCCAATGTGTCTGGCATAACCAAAAGATCTTTAAGAAATTGAATATTCAGATCTCTTCCCATCCCAACTCCAAGACCAAATTCCCTACTCATTTCAACAAAAATTCTTCTAACACTAAAGACTACATAGATCTATTTAGCACTTAGTTTTTTATATATAAGAAAATAACATTTTTGTCAGTGTTGTAATATCCTGAAAATTAAGAGCTACCAATGGAATTATATCATTAGCTAAGCTACAACTGGTGCCAAAGGAAGGGCATTCACAATTCTATTTCAATTATTTTCAAGGTTATAAAGTTGTATCTCCATACTTCCTCCATCCTGTTTAATTATATATATTATGTACAATTTTCCTTAAAATAGCATAATTTACTTATTTGCCTTTATCTTTAGAAATATTCTTTATTTATACACATCCTGAAGACATGCCTCATTATCATTATGATATTGTACCCAGAAACTTCAGTATTTCAGTATTTAACTTTTGCGGAAAGGGTGTAAAAAGTGGACCTGTGTCATGGATTCTGTCTCTTTGAAAAAACCACAAAAAGCAATGGCTGAAAACAATGTCAGTTTGACCTTCCTCCCTTCCTGGGCTCTGTGAACAGTTCATAAGAGCTGCACAAACTACCCTAGTAAAGTATGCCACACTTAAAAACTAAAACTAAAAAATATTCACTGTTATCTTTTAAGGCGAAAGACGCCTCTTGAAATCAAAATCTTTGTTATTGCAGATAAAATTACCAAATTTTAATATGTTATATATAATGCAAATATCAAATGAATTCTGACCAAAAAAAAATAAAAAATATTATAATTATTGAAAAAAATGAATTTTACTGAAAA
>JAVSBT010090105.1:0-15948 GCA_033118115.1 Pharyngocirrus eroticus
GCCAGGAAAGTTGTAAAGCGCTTAGAAACGCACTGTATATTTAGCGCTATATAAGTGAAGAGTATTATTATTATTATATCAAGCTGACTTTTAGACTGAAATTGGCAGAAATGATATCGTTAGAGCCACAATGATGATTTGTATGAAATTAAACAAAAAAACCATTTAAACACTTGATCAGATAGGTACAGTTTTGCACAGATATAATGACTTCAACCAATCGGATTTATTAATTGATGTTGCTTATGCATACATTATGTGTTAATTTCAATAGTTAGGTCATATAGGAACAGGTCTGACATCTAATGGGGATCAAGAACTCAATTTTATCTTGCATTCATTTTATTTTTCTCAGACCTTTATGAATGTCTAGTTACCATCAGTGTAGTCTAGACCTCGGTCACGCAGAGTGTGAGAAGATAGAAGCAGCTTCCGGGTAAACAAATACCATGCATTTTTAGTGCATGAGGCCTCGTAATTTTTTGATTTTTCGTCACGGTTCCTACATGTGTTAAAATCCTACAGTACATCCTACTGGCAGACATAATAAGGTATTAGGTACAGGCCTGTTCTGAGTACCAGCAAATCCAGATAGCAGAAAATTATGTAAAATCAGAATCAATAGAGCACCCCCACACACACTTCGATATACAATCTTGAGTCAAGACATATCATCGTCTGTGACATACAGTTTCTGTCAAAAATACAAGATTCTTGATAGTCTCGTAAACAAAAAAGAAACAGATGGGCTCTGATTAATTCCTAGAAGATGAATTATAGGAATTATCTCTTGTATTCTTGTGTAGATTCATCTAACCAGTTTATTAATTGTCTAATAGTTTTAAAATGTTTGATTGGTTTAAAAAAATTAACTGTATTAAACATCTGAAGTCTCGAAGCACATACTCCAGGATTGCCCTGACCACAAGGTGGATTTTTATGATACACAGATATTCGAGGTTGAGCCACGGTGGTTTGAAAGGGGAGTGAAGGAGGCAATTCACATCCGCCAAGCAAAGCCCACTTTAAACAAAGACGGTGGAATATTTAACCTCCCAGCAGTGGGGAATAACGTTCTTTTCAGCAAAGTGGGGGGACAAGGTCAATCGACCATTCATTAGCATATGACCCTTTCTTTGTCCACGACACCATCAAGTGGACATGTCATATATTCGATCAGATTAACAAAGGAAACAGTGGTTTTCGAAAGCTCTCATTCAGTGAGTAATTTTTTTAAACCAGTCAAAAGTTTTAAAACTAGGAAATATCTCTTTTGTAAATAATCACTATATATGAGTATTACCACCATAGATTAATTAGTCAGAGTCTATTGTGCATTGTCAAACCTAGCAAAGTCTGTCATATATTATAAATACATAATAACAACGAATATTCTCTTTCATAATTTGTGTTTAAATCAAATTTGTTTAGTTTCACTTCAAATTGATACATAATTATCACATCAATACATTTCTGTGATGATTATTTTAGAAATAAAAAGAAATAACATGAATATAATTTGGTTGATTTTTTATTGACACTTGAGATACTCTAAGACTAAGAGGCCCATTCTGTGATGATTATTTTAGAAATAAAAAGAAATAACATGAATATAATTTGGTTGATTTTTTATTGACACTTGAGATACTCTAAGACTAAGAGGCCCATTCTCAAAAGTCTTTTCAATAGGAAAACAAAATGAGAAAGTGACAATACAGTCTGTCAGCTTGAACATCACTAGCCAAGTTTGTCATCACATTGATCAAAAATATCACTCTTATTTACAAGAGATCAACCTTTTCAGGCAATGACTTTATTTAGCATCAGGTCAATACAATACATGATAATGCCGTTACATTGTTGTATACTTTTACAAGTGGTTTTGTCATAGTTACACTGTTGCCGTGGTAGCACTTGAGATACATATTATTGCGAGATTGCTTTTTTTTTTTTTACATGCACGAACATATGTCACAAATTATCATTTTCTATAAAAGATAATGCGATGTTGCTTCAGAAAGTTTTACAAGACAAGCATTTTTCATTCTTGTTTTGAATTGATGAATGTTTCCAATTCTCGAATAGAGAAATGTTGACCCCTTGTACTAAGTAATCGTATTGCTAACTTGTAGGTCATGGTACCTATTAATAACTAATTCATTTATCATTTGATACTGTGAGTTTCACTTTCAGTTTCCTTGACTCTAGTGCTGAAAATAAAATGTGTATAAGGAAATAACATGAATTGAGTTCAAGGCTATTGTATAACATGTCTGTGCTTGATTAGTCATCAATATTGATGATCGATACTCATGATTGACATGATACAGGCACTGAAATCAGTGACTTAGGCATTACCATCCTTGACTTTAATATATTTATCTTGAATCATTTGAACGTTACGTAACATAAGCAGACCTAGTGGATGAGCTACATCAAGCAAATGAAACAATTTTATAACATTACTATTTTGAGTTATAAAGGTGTATGAACTATATACCGATTAAAAAAAAACCCATATATTGCATTATAGACCGCTAATCCATAAGCATCTTGTATACAAACTCGATCACTGTCCCCGAAATTCATCATAAACCTTCTTGGCATCATTTTCTTTTATCTTTAGTGTTTCCTGATGTTAAGCAACAAATGAAATGTCCTTCTAAATGATTGATGTGTAGATTGATTATGTCGAGATGGGGGGGGGGGGGGAGGACGGGGGCACTGAAGTTTCACAAGCCTTTATATGCAGTTTGAATGTGTATTTCGACAAAGAAATTGCACGATTTCCTATTGATATGTAACAACATGTCATGTTTTCTCAATCATAATAATAAACATTTACAGTGATACCTATAATAATCCTTCTCGTTTGGCCCGTTTGTTTTTTGGGCAGCATCAGAACTTTGATACTTACAAATAGATCAAAAAGTGATATACACTTATATACAGTCATTTAAGCTATACTTCAGATGAGATATAAATATCCGGTATTAACAATCACTTTTACCTCTACACAAACTTCATTTACAACAAGGTAGGGTAATGTAACGTTATGTTTTTTAATAAAGCTAGTTTTCCACAATTAAAGCGAAAAACAAAAACAAAACAAAAACAAAACAAAAACACTTGGTATCATTTCAGTTACACAGTTATGCTTATAGATAAATACTTTCAGATTGTAATGTCCTGGACAGAAATTAATTTCCTTATTCGATGAGTCTTGCTTTATAAAACACTTGGTAATTTTCCACAAGGAAACGAAACTAGATTGAATCTTTCATAATCATAATGCCCAATTCGCATCATTACATTGTTGCTACTACTGAGGAGAACGATGGAACGAATAAAGGTCAAGCAAATGCTAGTCTTCCTATTTGGAAGTTTGCTTACTTCTGTGGTATCGCAACCAACCGTTGATGATTCTATTCTTCAATCCGTTGGTGTTATGCAATTGATGAAAAGAATTGACAACCTGGAGAAAGACAATGAGAAGAATTCAAAATTTCAAGAATTAATTGTATCAGAAATGAAAAAGTTGCAGGATGAAGAAATACAAATATTGAAGGATGAACAATCCTCTTTTCAACAGCAATTGAGAGATATCATTCAGAATTTCACCAAAAAGCAAGAAGAATTCGAAGCATCTTTTCAAGAACAATCGCAAAATAAAGAAGACACCATTGTGTCACTACAAAGGAAATTTGATACTTTAGAGGAGAAGGAACAAGAGTCAAAACAAATTCTCGAAAACCTAATTGACACTGTGAACAGTACTCTTATGACGATGCTGTCAAAAATGATAAGTGAAGCTGAGGCCTCGTTTCAGAAACGGTTACAAGACAAAGAAAAGAACATCACATTGTTGCAAGAAAAAGTTGAAGGAGTGGAGGAAAGGGAAAAGGAGTTCACAGGTGTCCTTAATAACCGAATCGACACTGTTAATAGAACACTGGTAATGAAGTTATTTCAAAATGAAATGGCTGTAATGAATCTGAATGAAAAGTTTGAAACTTTTGAAATTAATCTACAAAAAGAAGTCACAACAACCACTCCAAGTCAAGGTATATACATGTATATCTTTTTTATCATTTATTTGTGAGAAGTAATTATTCTAAATGCACTTGTTTTTTGTTGACCAATTTTGATTGTCTTTTAGAATACACTGTGAATTTAAAATATTTATATTTTGTAACCTGATTGTGACCAACATGTAATACCAGCTAAATATACAAGTACAATCAGTAGCATTTGGGTCCAGATCAAAGGTCATTGTTGCATTACGGTTATATACATCATATTGCTATTTGAAGCTTATTGGGGATTAATCTTTGTAAAAAGATTGATTTTGACCCAGAGTCATTATATTTATCGACCAGGAATATAACTAAGAGTTACTAGTATTTTTAATAGAACATTTATAACACAAAGACAATGGAATACTGTTTAACATTTGACTCTATAATAACGTATTTACCTTTACAGACGTTTGTAACCCAAACCCTTGTTATAATAATGGAGACTGTAATATGAATGGCGACACCTATGAATGTTCTTGTACAACTGGCTTTTATGGACCTACTTGCAGAGATGTTCAAATAAGTAAGGTGCTCTAATATTAATCAATAATAACAATGAAGAAATTGAATTTCTAATCTCTATATTTTTTAATTGTGCCTATCTTGAATAACGATAATTCAAACATTCTGAATTTAACAAGGGAAAAAAGCATTTTCTTTATTGTGGATATTGTAACATTATGCAATTTGAGTTTTAAAAAAAGCATTTCCCATTGTTATATTTCCTAAAATCGATTCTCTTGTTGTATTTAGATTCCTGTAGTTCAAATCCATGCTTAAATGGAGCAAGTTGTACTCCAAACAACAACTCATACACATGCATTTGTGCGGAAGGATATGGCGGGGATAAATGTGAATTGGATATTTCTGGTAAGTATTCAAGAGTGTTATTATGATATTCTAATATTTGAGAGTAAAATGAGTCATCTAATTATGTTTATAATCATCATCTTTTGATAAGGCAAATTAAAGTTCGATACAGATGTATCATTGTTACAAAACGAGGCAAAGTAAATGACACCTTTCTTTCATATTTGTTTTCTTTTTTTAATGGTTAAGTATATGATCATGACCTTGGTCAGTCAACTGAAGGGTTGTTTTCAGTAGTCTAAAACTCTTTTGAGGAGTTTATGTCTCTTTCTTGGGTCTGTCCTTTCAATATCATTTTGATCTTTTTATAAACTTCAGACACTGGAGGAGAAGAGTTTTTCATTGGGTTTCAAAGGATGTATTGGACTGATGATACCCACTTGATAAATGAGATTGTCATCAGTGCATCAAAGAACACAGAGGTCACAGTCCAATGTATGGATCCTGTCTACAATAAGACTTTTCAAATGGATGCCAGTACCACAATCAGAATTCATGACTTCCCAAACTCAGTAAGACATCAAACACATGATGCTGTGCTTAACAAAGGTATTCACATCAAAACTACAGAAAAGGTTTGGGTTCAAGGAATTCTTGGATATTCTACTTATCTGTATGATGGTTTTAACGTTTTACCAATTGACAAATCATTCACACATTTCATAATTGCTTCTTCGTCCCCTTATACCACTGCCTACAGAAGTGGTTTTGTCATAGTAGCTTCAGAAAGTTTAACCCGTGTGGAGTTGTTTTCCCCTGTTTCAGGGGGAGGTGTTCAATACATTAAAACAATTCTAATGAATAAAATGCAAACATATGGTTGGTACATTACTAGCAATTGTATGGGTTACCAGGTCAGATCTGACAAACCTGTAGTTGTTTATTCTGGGGTAGATTATTCAAAAATATATGGAGCGACTTATCATCCTGGCACACTATATGCTAGTTTGACCCCAAATTATAGGTTAGGTCAGCGTTTCATCGTTCCTAATATTGTTGCAAGACGTGGTTCTGTTGGTTTTTATCTGAGGGTTACTGCTGTTCATAATGGTACCTTGGTAAGAATCTTCAGGGATACCACTCTGTACACTACAACTCTGCATGAAAGCCAGTATTATAGTACGAATATTGTTTCTTCTGATAAATGTGTCAGTGTCATATGCAGTAAACCGTGCCTAGTTCTTCAATACAATAAAATGTGGGATGCTGAAACATGTTCTAGTTGTAGGATCCTGACGGGTCCTTTCATGGTGCCAATAACTCCCATTAAATCATTTCAGAAAAAGGCTCGATTTGCAAATCTTCATTATAAATATAACAATGTCATATCTTCATTAACGAACAACTCTCTGGTCGTGATAACCAATTACCAAACACTCCCCTACTTGCAGTTCAATGGACAGGTACAGATTAATAATTGGTTTAATGTAGGGGGATGGAACAATACATATTGGTTTAAAGTATTCACCTTAAAGGAAGGTTTTAATGAGATTACCCTGACCAATCAAAGTGTTGGACTAGGGTTTTCAGCTTATGTTCAGGGCTATGGAACCAGTAATGGGGCCTATAGCTATAGAACTGGGTGGTAAGAATATGACAAGATATACAGACATATTTTTCACTCTGTTGTCTTGGTTTTGCCATTTTGTAATAAACCTTATTTTATTATTTTGGAAAAAGAACTAGTATCAGAGCCTATAGCTATTGAACTTCATTCGATCTACCCATTGTCAAAATAATAATAATAGCAGTCGATATGTGTAAAATGTTAACAGCTGTTTAAAAATGTATATTGTCAATGATGATTGCTAACAGAATGGTGTTATTTTCAGTGATTAGAAAAGGTCATAATTATCATTCTAGTTTTACTATTTAACTTAAAATATAAATCCATGAAAATGCATTATTAATAGAATTGACACCAAGTTTTGTTTCAAAGGCATATTACTGATTAAATTAATTTTAAAATCTACTAGTGTATCCAATTCATACACGTATATCAATAAGACATTAGAGGACATTGTCTTAGCTTTCATTGTTATCCTAGTGTATACAACATTGATGTATTCAAGAAACATAACTCTTGCAAGAAAATCAGAATGTATTGTGAATAAAGCAACGAATAAGTAATGAATCTAATCAATATAACTGTATAAAATAATCCAAAAAATTACACTTTTCTATTATACATTTTTGTATTATATATCCTTATGTATGTATGTTAAATGTAATTATGATATGACCATTCTGGGAAGAGATATCTATGTCATAACCCAAAACCCACCAATCAAATATGTTTTAAAGTATTTCATTAAAATACAGTCTACGAGGTTGTGAATCTAAAGGTGTATTTTTCAAAGCAAATTGGTGTATTTTGATTCAGAGGAATTAACTTTCAAAATTATCTAGATGTATCTTTTGGAGTTTTCAAATGATAATTGATTTTAGTTTCTCAAACTTTATCAATCCTCAATTTACATTAAAGAGGAAGTTAAAATCCGATGGTGGCATATTTATGTTTTTCTTTATCTATTCTTGAAGTATTTTAATCTAACTTGCTTAATAATTGGTTAAATGTAGAGGTGTGGAACAATACTTCTTACAATCATTAGAAAAGGTCATAGTTATTATTCCAGTGTTATGATTTAACTTAAAATAAAAAAACATGTCAATGCATTATTAGTAGAATTGACACCAGGTGTATCCAATGCATACACGTTTATTAAGAAGACAATGATGACTCGAAACATGTAGGTTTCAAACCGCATATCTTTTGTGTTGGACTTTATCATTATTTTAAGAAGACATTTATAGATATCATTGTCTCAGCTTTCTTCATTATCCTATTGTGTACATTACTGATGAAATCTCAAAACCCACCACCAAGATTCTGAAAAGAACTTCAAGAGTCTGTAGTCTAAATACGCTTACAATGTTAAAGGATTTTATCTTGAAATCTATTGATAAATCTCTTTATTTGGGTGATTTACTTTCTAAACTTTCTAGATGTAAACTTTGGAAATTAAAGTAATAGACACCTTAATGTATCATTGTTATGTCTTAGATGTCTAACAATTTATCAATTACCTAACTTACATTCAAGAGGAAGTTGGATTCAAATTGTGACATCAGTATGTTTTCTATATATCTATTCTTGAATATATTATTCTAGATTGCAAAATGATTACAACTTAAATGCTTGTAACAAAATGGAAATAAAAAATGTTGCTTTTCATTTCAACAATTTTGTCACCTTTATTTTCACATATAAGTAAATGATATCCCTTATATTGTGCAGACACCTTCCCCATAATTATACTTTTATTTAATAGATTCCTAACTATGAAAATGAAAATGAAAATGAAAACATTTATATTGCGCCCATTTCCATGTATAATGCTCATGGGCGCAATGTATATTATTAGTATCATTTTGAATGACACTTCATAGAAGCAACAATAATTTTAATGAAATCCTGAAATCAATCCAGTTTCATCATAAAGGAAATACAGCACATTTACTGTTATAATTGGTTTCAAGTGTATGTCAAAGACAAATATTTGTTCTTAAATTAATACCAGTAATGGAGTTTGTTTTCAATTCCATATGTTCTCGATTAACAAACTTGACACTACCAAATAATGGCTAATTTGTTTAACTCCTCAGTCTAGGTTCGATCTAAATCTAAAGATGGACACGTCCTTTTCTGAGAATCGTAAAACAACAATTTTTTCTACATCAAAGGTGACCAAGTTCAGCTTCCAGAGCCCTTTTGTATTTAAGATATAACTTCAGCAGCTTTCTTGTTGTTAGGGGTGCCATCTAGTGTTTTTAGCAAATATTGATTCATAAACACCCATTTAGTCAGTGTGTTAACTGTTTTAGTTATGATATAGATGGCGCTTTCTCTATGTCAAAGACAAATATAATTATGTTTTTAAACTAAAACCAGTAATGGAGCTCGTTGTCAATTAAATGTGTTCAAGGACACTGCTAGTGTTCGAAAGCTTCTCGTTTGAGAAAAAACTTGTATGTATTGAAAAAGGAAAATAAATTAATTTAAAAAATGTGTTCTCGATTAACAAACTTCATACTACCAAAATAATGTCGAAACTTTTAAACTGTTTAGTCTCGTGTTATTTTCAGTCATTTGAAAAGTTCAAAATCATCATTCCAGTGTTATGATTTAACTTAAAATAAAATCCATGTCAATGTATTATTAATAAAATTGACACCAAGTTTGGTTTTAAAGGCATATTACTGATTAAATGAAATTTAAAATCTACTAGTGTATCCAATGCCTGCAGGATCCAGTGGCTTGCCTTAAATCCACTTGCCCGCCCTAAAATCGACTGGCCCTCCACTGGCCTGCCTAAATTCACTAGCCTGTACTTAGTGTCCTATAGTTTTGGATGATGACATATCTCACTAATAATGTTATGATATAAATGGAGTTTTTTTATATCGTTTACAGATCTCGCCTCAGCGCCCCCCATTTTTTTCTAGGAGTACCTAATACTCCTCTGGTTAAAAAATGTCCTTAATACGAAAGCTTCCAACTAGTCTACTGTTTAGCAGTCTTCTAAAGTCAATTATGAATGTTGAATAGACAGTCCACCAGATGACGCTGTGGACATTTGCTGGTCACATGTTGTCTCTCACTAGATAACACTTTCTTCTTATCTTCTTACATTGCATATTCGCGTCAGAACAGTCATGCATAGTATATAATTGTACTTTCGCTTATGCCTTTCATAGACATATTGACCATGAAAGATTACATTTAGAGCAGTGCGCACACACTGCCATGGGCTTATGAGACCCAATTTAACCATTTTTCCTTGAAAAACAGTATTGTATTGTATTGTATTATTTTGTATTGACATTTTTATTTAAAGAAGGTGATCAATTCAGCAATGCTGATCTTCCATGGGCCCCTCTGACTTTCATACAGGCATTTATACATGACATTATATACAAAATAAAACAGCAGTGTGAGTGTACAGATTCATCTCTTTATAGTTTATTCAAAGTAGACGACATCAAAGTTACATTCTACAAAATGCTTAATATTACACACATGACATATTTTGATGAAATTAGTATTAGTATGTAGAATGTAACTTTGATGTCGTCTGCCTTAAGTAAACTATAAAGAGATGAATCTGTACACTCATATAAACTGTTGTTTTATTTTTTGTTGACAGCTTTCATAGATGAGAACTCATTAAATAACTATAAGTATAACTCCATCTATCGGGTGTGCTCAAAAACATTTCATTAGATTTTTGGTTTGTCAACTATCGCTAGATGGCACTAAGATCGCAATGACAAGACATCTTTCCGGAAAAAGTTCACAAATATTAATAGACTATTATAATAAATTTAAACTTTTTCGATACAACAAGTAATATAGACGTTAGTACTAATGCTAATATTATCAAATTATGTCATTTGTGTAATACTAAGAACTGTGTAGAATGAAACTTTGATGTTGCTGCTTTAAATAAGGAGATGGTTCTGTACAGTCACAATGCTTTTTTATTTTGTTGACAACTTTCGTAGATGAGAACTCATTAAATAACTGTAATAAGGCCAATGGTAATGGTAAAATAGTAGCTTACAATAGAGATAATGTTCAAATACAGGCCTCTTATTCCACTTGTAAGTATCAATTACATAGATAAATATATATTATATGTTGTCAAATACTCCATGTTCAAAATTAATTCCCTATAACATGCGGAAAAAATGTATCATAGCTTATATGAAGATTTGTTTTTGTTTAATTTGATTGAAAAAAAAAGTTTTATTATAGATTGTCAAAATATAGGAAGATAGGTGTTTTTATATATCTGTCATGTCAGAGTTGAAACATTTGTTTATTCTGTGGACAAATGGGCTTCTCTAATGTATGTCTTATTATTTTTCCGAAGTGAGAGATGTTTCCAGATATTGTGGGTTCACAAAAGGAAAAATAACCCAGATAAACTTGACTTGGTGTCCATCCCCTGTTAAAAGTCGGCTGCAATGACAGGTCAGAGAGACACTAGCGCCACCTATACTTCAATGTCTGCATCAGACTGTTTCGTTGGCAGGAGTAATTTATCGATAACATCAGTGGATGGTTTCTGGAATGGCATTATAGGGTTGGCCTTGCTTGTGGACGCCGGAAGCTTTGTCGAATGGAGGGAATTATAAATCAATAAAGGTTTGATAGTAATGATAAAATGTTGATAATAAATGATTATTCGTCTTTTTCGAATAGTGTTATGACCACTTCGGCAAAATTGTTAAGATGTACGCAAGAACGTTTCCAGAATCTTACGAACGAGTAGTCATTCTGTGTGTCATTTCAAAGAAAATTTATATTCAAGTGTTGATTGAGAACAAAGTGCATTGTTTTCCAATATATTTTCAGACCCTTCAGAAATCAGCTGTTCTGTATATATATACAGAAAAAAAGCAACCTACATGCTCGTGTAAAATAAAAGGAGCATATCGGGTACTAGATGGTTTCTTTGATCTACCGAGAAGTTGAACTAAATCCCATAATGCTGTCAACGCTCTTTCTTTTTCCCGCATAGGGATATACCTAAAACCAGACCTGTGGAATAAATTACACAATCGGTGAAGTCTACTCTTTCTATATTAAAATTAATAGGAAAAGTGGAGGCATTGCTTTCATATTTGGTGATGAATGCCGAAAGAATGGTAAGAATATCTGATTCTTATTTCAAATCTCAATAATTGTGCTTTGATTAAAAGCAGCATGAGAATGTAAAAAGGCCCTTGAGGTCACCATTGATAATGTACTCATGGATCATCTACAAGTCGTTTGAACTTGACTTTTTAGTTGCAAATCTTTGAAGCATTTGAGAAGTTTTAACACTGTTGCGATTTAAAAGTATTTCTACATAAATTCTATTGTAACATCTTTTTCATTTTAAAGGGATTAACTTTCGACCTATATTTGCATTGCTGCGTATTCGCCAGCTTTAAACTGCAACTTTCAAGACAGAATAAACTCATTGACTTGAAGTCACTTCAAATCAAAAGATTGTGAGATTGACTTTTAAGTTCTAGTCGCAGAAAGGATTATAACCCTGGCTTTAAAAAAAAGCAAAAGTTTTTCCTAGAGATACCGACCAATGTCAAAATGGCTTCATGATGCATATTCTAATAGTTTATACCACTAGATGGCGATATTACAACCATGTCTATATCTACAACAGTTACTAATACCACTGAGAGAATAGACGGCATTACAATTCCAACAACAAATGATGACGACATCATTGTTGTTGTTGTTGTTAATGATGATGAGGATGACGATGTAAAAGTCATGGATGACCCTAATCACGTGATTGGTGTCATGGTTGGAACTCTATTTCTTGTTGCAATATTTGCCATAATCATAAACCTTTTTAAAAGAAAATATTCTTGCAAAGGTAATGTTTGCACTAAGAGAAAGAAGAGAGGAAAGGAGGAAGTTAGTTGGTGGTATTTAAAAAAATATAACTTAATTAAAGGTCCACAAATTTATGTTTTGAGCTCAAAAAGTTCAATCCCTCAGATAATTAAAAGAAACAATTCTGTTCCTAGATATCATGAAAGTGAAATATCAGAATCTGAACAGCAGGATAGTGAAATATCTGTAGAAGAAAAAGGAAAAAGTAGATCCTCGACTGTACTTTGATCTTACAGCTATGATATGATAATATTATAATAGAAGGAATGTATTAAAAGAAAATAAAGGGGTACAAGAGTTCAACTTATTTTGGACATTGCTTATTATTTATATTCCCAAAGTTTCAAACCTCTTAAGATTACAATGTTTGAATAGATGAATGTTTCCTGGTGTTTCAGGTCGTTTAATTTTGACAACATGTACCAAGTAATCGTATTGCTTACGTGCAGGTCATGGTACCTATTAATAACGTCAACACGATTGTTGATTGATAATGGTAGTTTGACTGTCAGTGTTCTTGCTGCAAAATAAAATGTTTATAAGGAAATGATGACTCTGGGTTCTAGGTATTGTGTACAGTATTGCTGTGCTTGCTGAGATTATGATATAGATGCCTAAGAGCGAGACTTGCCCAAGTCGTTATTCTTTTGGCAAAAATGAGTGCCATTCCATTGTAAACAATTTCTGTGCTTGCTTCAATAGTCATCAATATTAATAATTATCAACACTTTTGAGTGAGCATTGCCCAAATTATTCGTTTGACAAATTTTGGTTTACCTTTTTATCAAGATATCATAATATAAGGACATTTTGTTTCTAGGGTTACTACGTACTTTAGTGCAGCTGCCTACGTCATTGACGTAACTTAGGCAATAACATCTATGACTTTGATATGTTTTAATGAAACAACATTACAAGCAGTTTTAGTGACAGATCTAACTCTAGCGAAGAAGAATGACGAACAGTTTTTTAAGTTGTTGAAGGTGTATGAAATTGTCA
Organism: Pharyngocirrus eroticus; assembly: GCA_033118115.1. Classification (NCBI taxonomy): domain Eukaryota; kingdom Metazoa; phylum Annelida; class Polychaeta; family Saccocirridae; genus Pharyngocirrus; species Pharyngocirrus eroticus. Next base: position 13,420 of record JAVSBT010090105.1, read on the forward strand.
TGATTGTAAGTCCAAAATAATTTTAAGTCCCCAAAAGCGGTCAAAAACATCGTTAGCGTCATTCTGTTTTCACCTCTAGTGTATTCTGATGTAATCTTGCATAGCAATTATTGTCCTTCTCAGTGAATAACAAAACATAAAAAATGACTTGAACAGTTTCTGCTCTAAAATGTCAGTTTACCAAGCCTTAATGCACAGATTGGATGTGTATGTTGACAAATGTATTGTACGATTTCTCAGCTTGTATTCAACAAAATGTTAAAATATTCTCTGTCATCAGGAATTAAAATAGATATTAACAGTGCAACAATAATCTAGTTTTGAACATTCTTGAACCGTTTTGTAATGTGTCCTCTTTATATACTTACAAGGTGTATCCTTTAAATTAAATTGTGCTTGATTATTTCACAACTTTATGTTGTGCATTTGTTAACTTTGTATACCTTGTACAGATTGGTCTTCTTAATATCTATTAGCTGACAACATCAGCAGCCTGTGTTCATTCTAACATTATCTGTAAATTGTCTAATGTTCAAATAAAGAATGATTACACACAAGTGGGCTATAAGTATTCATCATGGGCTGCTTTTTTGTTGTAAGCTTCAGAATCTTTTGAGTACTTCAGAATAAATAGATCAAAAAGTGATATACAATTATAAATTATTTTTAGCTAAACTATAAATGAGATATAGATAAATATTTTTTATAAAATTAATCACTTTCCCTAAAACTCATATACAACAACATTTGGAAACGGTGTGTTTTAAAATGGTAATTTTCAACAACAACAACATCAACGAAACACAAAACAAAATACCAAAAACAAAACAAAACCACATCAATTCTTATCATTTCAGTTCAACGTAATGATATACACTTTCATATTTCTTATGTAGTGGAGTGAAATTAATTTCCTTATTTGATGAGTATTGCTTTCTAGAACAATCATTGGTAATTTTCCATAAGGAAACGAAATTAGATTGAATCATTCATTAGCGTGTTACCTAAATCACATATATTATGTGCACGGTAGCTACTACTGAGGAGAACAATGAAACTATATATTCACACAAATGTTAGTCGTCCTAACTTCTGTGATCTTGTAATAGGTCAGATATAACCTTAAGGATAATTATTTTATAATAACTCTACACTGACCACTTAAATCTATGCTATAGAATAATTTTAGGTGATAAGTATTGATATGTAGACAATATCTTAATCTTTATGACACACATGCATTAGAGTGTATGGCCTTACTTTAGAACAAAGAAAATGACTCAGTTTTACATTATCTCATATGGGCTAAATGTGAGACCACAGGCCAAACAATATCAACAGAAAATTGGTTGATGTATGATTTCTGCACTGTCTTCTTAATACCTTTATGTAATAGATTCTTGAATATTACTTTACATGACACTTCATGTGCTAATGATAATTACTATATCATCCTGATATTGTTTTTAAAAGTTATTTCTAGTAATAAGTTACAATGAACACTGAAACATTTAGTTTTGTAACACTCATTTAGTGTTTGCCCATATTGATTGTCTTGCCAATTATAGACATTGAACTAGTCAACCAATTTATGCTTTCCGCACCTATAATATGGTCAATGGAAATCCACTGAAATACATCAATTTATAATGATAAATTTGTAAATCCTTGTTAGTAGGGAAAGCGTGACCAATGTTTACGAAAACAGGAAGCTTTGTATTGAAATGTATATCTAAATATATGTACTTATGTAGAACTACCAAGTTGTGTTTCCTTATACTGCTGTAAATATCTCTTAACAGATCATTAGCTTAAGAAAGACAATAGATTTTGAAATGTTTATGATTCAACCATTGTCATATTGAATGGTCTCAAAATTCCCTCAGAGAATGCCAAAGGGGAATCATGTATACTAGTATTTGGGAAATCAAATCTGAATAATATTATAACTAATAATTCCTAGAAAAGAGCTGATTTTAATCATGTCGTGGTCCAACACTAATGGTTATAATTCAGTAATAAGAAAGTGCTGACGTGCAAAATAAGATATACTGATATGCTATATATATGGTCAAGCTACCTTACCAAGTCAGTTCGAGTTGCCTGGGCACATTGAACACAACTTGATCCGAATCAGCCAGAATTCAAACGAACCAACAAGATGTCATTCTAATCAACCAGATTATCGATCTAAAAGGTGAGACGAATTTATTTGTGTTTTTTTTTTTAATTCTTACAGTTTTTAAAAGATGTTGCATGGTTTTAGTTAGATAGTTAGTATTTTCATTTCAGAAAGATAGATTATTTTAAAATGGTTTGGTTGCTCATAAGCACATAGCAATATTAACGCACTGCTCTAATGTAAGCTTTCATGGTTATTATTGTCCTTGAAAGTGCATTTGTGAAATATATACTATGTATGAGTGTGACTGTTCTGATACGAATATGCGAAATTATTATTAGATTATTTTTCAAAAGTAATATACAATATCTAGGTATGGATGGATGATTATCTATAGTTCAAAATTT
>JAVSBT010090216.1:0-15948 GCA_033118115.1 Pharyngocirrus eroticus
CTCTCACTTTTGTAAATACCCTCTAGAGGGCCCTTTGAAAATCAATGTTCACGTTGTAAAGGTTTCACCCTCATAAAATAGAGCTTTTATTATTATGAATGCACAGTGTAAATTGAACCTATTCGGAGTGTTTTTTTTACTTCTGTCAAATTGTCAGCTGACACTGGTATTACACAATGTATATATTTGAAAATAAGGATTTAATATTACATCATTGAAATATTTTGATAATCATTAGACAATATTAGAATTTGTAATTTGTATTCAGGAGCTATAATCATTGTTTTTTTTTAATAACAGCTATTGAGTGTCCTGTACTCCCCCTGTGGGTGAATTTTGAAGTTAACACAACCTCAACTAGTATTGTCACAATTGTCAACGTGACCTGTTTAGCAGGAGAATTCTCACCAGGTGTCACCACTAAAGTAGCCACTTGTACAGAATCTGGAGACTGGGACATAGAGATAGGAGAATGTATAGGTTAGTATTGATAGGGTCTGTTAAGGTGTGTTTTCTTTTCTGCAATCCATTGTGCAACTTTTAACTTTCATGTTATCTGCATGTTGTTGTTTTTCTATTAAAAAAACCACCCCTGCCCCTACAGGCATGACTTAGACTTCAATGAAGCATAAATACACTTCAAATCGTTCAAAAAGGATAAAATCTAGGATTGTTCCTTTTGTTTTTCAGTGGAAGTTGTAGGCTTCATTCCCGAGCTAAAAGAATCTCCAGAAGCCCAATACATTGGAACTGTAGTAGTCATTGTTATGGCAACTGTGGGGATTTTTATTTTTTTGACTGATGTCCCTTTCATTATTCAACAGCTTAGAGGTGGCTGATGTTGATCTGAAAATACTTGAAAATCTTTATTTTAAAAACAAACTTGAGTGTTAGTTATTGAGTCAGAATGAAATGATTGTCTATTTCTGGTGACTGGTTGGGGCAAACTGAAAGCTTGTGTCAGCGTTTCGACATCCTACAACTTAGGGGGGACATTTCCAAATTCATTTTATGACATTTTGAGATAATAGGGATGTAGATTTTTCACTTTGTTTGCCTCATGTAACGTAATACCATTTTAGGTCAAATAAGACTTAGGCAAGTACACTAAAGTACTCAGAATTCTTAAAAGAAAAAAAAAATGTCATTATTAAATCATGCCCTCCAGGCTGTTGCCAGAAACAAGATCTTAATTTGGTTTGGCCTTGTAATAGAATGTACAGATATTTGCTGCTATTTTTATATAAAATAATGAAACTGTGAAAACATATATCTCAGACACTTGTGTTACAAAGCACTAGAATAAAAGAGAGTCTGAGGCAAAAAACATTCCTAAATTTTATAATTAAATTAAGGTCAGATGTGACTCAAGAAAAATGTTATTTTGAAGTAAAATATTATGATGTGTATGTGTTCAACTACAACTAACTGATGTTTTATTGTAAAAAATCAAATAAAGCTTGCAAATCAATACTACTCATTCATCGAAAATAATGTTATTTTTTCAATCATTGATATACCAATAGTATCCCCATAGCCATTACTGGCTGTATGTGCATCAACACGTCCTGTACAAGTTTTTAAGATGCTGAATGAACAATCTGCTTTGAAGAAATTATCTGCTATGTATTAGCCACTCAAACCAATCGTTTGTTTGTTGGCCTTACATCAATTAGAAACAAAATGTAGCGGCTGTACAACGAATGCTAAGTATATTTTCTTCCTTTTTAGATATAACGAGTCTGCTTGATTTTGAATTGTTGCTTTAACTCGATTTTATTCTGAATTTAAAAAAAGAAATGAGTTTCATGAATTCTGCTGGATAGTGTGGTTTTGATTCTCGTTATAGTATAACAATCAGTAATGTACCTTTGTCAAATGTTGTGATATTTTTGTGTCAATTTTACATTCTCTTAATATTTACTGAATAGGATAAAATCAAAATAAAAAGACAAAAACAAACATAGATTTATGACTCTTTGTCAGCTTGTTTAGCTTCTTGAACCATACCACAATTTAGCATTTTATAATCTAGCTTATAAGTGTTGCAACAATGATACATTGCTAAGGAGTAATAAAACTTTACAGTGATGACTTACTTTATGTTTTTAGTATCTGTAACAACTGGCTTGAGTCAAATTATTTATTATATTGCCAAACTGAAAACCTTCTTAATGTCATCCCTTTTCAGATACTAGTAGATCTAAAAAATAACTTCTATACAATTAAATAAGGTTGTTTCTTGGTTACATTGCGAATTTCTAATTAGAGTATCTTTTTTCAAAATCAAAAAATATTTCATCAATGTTATTTTGTTCTAGCAATTGACCACTAAATGGTCCAAACTGCAGGTTTCAAATCTACAAACATCATTCACAATGGAATTCTGTATGATATCAATGGTCAAATTCTTCATTCTGGCCTTGACACTGGAAAGGTCACAGTCACCTGAGTAGTAATGCTTTAAGCTTGGCATCCTGTCTTTGTTTGGAATTCTATCTCCTAAAAACAAAGAAAATATGAAACAAAATTATTAGTTAGGCAAAATTTTCCTTTTTATTATTATTTTCAAACCCTGATAATAAGATTTGACCATGCTGCACTACAAAAAAAATCTTTCTGACACATTCATATGATGATGAAATTACACAATCTTTTTATTGATAAAAAAATATAAAAAACCACCAAAGAACCAGATGTAAAATATTTTGACAAATTTGGAATCATCATCATACACATTTCAACATGTAGTCATAACTTGCCAACATGGAAAGTACTTACTTGAACATGAAATAGTTTGTGGAGGTGGCAGCCACACCCCGGCACTACTGCAGACAAATAGTTGTGGGACATACTTAGTCAGCTGGATGTCATATTGATTCTCACACATGTAAGTACAGAGTTGAGTGTTTCCAGTCGACCATGTACCACATACAAGAGCGCCACCTACAGGTGTAGACAAGGGCTGGCAACGTTTTGCTTCAGATGGAGAAATTAAGAGACAAAAAAACTCAGTTATTCATTTTGTTTTGAAATAAGATGATACAGTAACACCAACTGTGTATCTTCAAAAGAAATATGAATTGATATACAAACATAAATTTATAACCAGTATAATTAACTAATATTCTGAAAGGAAAACTAACCTTCAAAGGATGATAAAGTTTGTTTATTTCTATGTTTTTTCATTGTTACTATCTATAACTTTTAATATAATTTTGATCATGCCTTGAAACACATTTATTGTTTTTTTATAATAACAGCACTTGTATTCTTTTACAAATTACACCTAGTGGAACATAGTTGAAGATAAATTATAAATAGTAAAATCATTCAGTATTTTCTAGATAAACTCTTTTTCTAGTCAAATTTTGCTTGTATTTTCTTACTTTTCACTTTGATTTCGAATTCACAAGTGCTTTCTAGTTGACTTCTATGATTCCTGGCTGTATAAATCACTCTATTATCACCCCAGGTGAATTTCTGAAAGAAAAGAAAATCAATTAATTATCTAGAATTCTCATGATTTTATTTTATTTTATTCAGCAAATGTCATAAGGATTTGATGCTTTATTGGGAACATATCCTCTTAAGTATCTGATTTTTCTTTTCCTGCAGAGGGTGTCGTACATTATCAATTTTTAAATAACCATGGCGAACAATACAATTTTTTAAACTGAATACACTACACTTGTAAAATAACAGGGGGGTGGAGGCATAACTTCATGAGGGTTAAGAAAAACAACTTGACAGATTTTCTTATTTTAGTGAATTACATTTCTAAACTAAGCAAACCTCAAAGATTTAGAATGTATAAAAAACCAAGGGGATATTATATAACACTGTTTAAACATACCTTCAGTAACATTTTGACGAGTTCAAACGACAACAATAAAGTGAATATTTTACACTACATTATAAATGTTTAAGTACTTACATGATAGGTTGTGTGGGTTTCGTTGACTCCTGGTAAGTTACATGTCACTGTAATGTTTTCTTCTTTATGATCATGGAATATAGGCTTGCTCCAGCTGGTTATAGTGTGGTCTTCTTCAGTGGTGATATCTTGGTCAGGGGGACAGTATTGGACTGCAGGGGGGAGGTCATCTGTAAATAGGTAAGAAATTAAGTAAGAAAAAAAGCCCAACATTCTCTAGTTTGTGGGTAGTAGTTATTGAACACACAGTGATTTTGCAGCAAATTTACTAGAAGTTTTTGTCACAACAAAATCACAAGTTACATTTTGTTGACTGTTTTTTTTTTTTTTTTTTAATAGAGTATTCTATCAAGTAAAGCAGTGTTTATATTGAGTCAAATTGAAGTCATATTCATTAGAATTTGTAGACCACAAACTTTATGCAAACCTGGTTATCTATTACTAGATTTTAAGGCAGCTTTAAGCATCCAATGTTTTAACATTGAACTTTTTAAAAACAGTCCAGTGAAGCCACTATAATAACAAAATATGGATTTACATCTTGATATTATTGTAATATGTGTTTAATTGTAACCCTATCACACTAACAAATTAATAATGTAAACAGGCATTGAGAATAGCAAAAAATGATTTTCACTTACAATCAACCTCAAAACGAAGTGTTACTGTATGATTCTGTGGATTTGACACTTGCCATCCTCGACATTCTAAGTGAATATGTGACCTGTGAAGGGTCAAGTTTACTTGACTGTAGGAATGTTTGTAGTTCAGATGGTCAGAATTTTCAACATGAAATCTAAAAGAAAATGTGTATTTTTTTGAAATTTGTTCATGTTGTGAAAATGGAATTGAACTGTCTTCTTATGTAAAAGGCGAATCCAAAAAGGCCCTTCCAGATTGATTAGTTGATGGATGAATTTTGACAAAATTATGATTACTATCCACTTATCATTGTCTGTGGTCAGATATACGTTTCTTCCAAATTCAATGAAATCTCTCGGATTAAAAAAGTGTGTCTAATATAACCACAGCATAATTATGCTAATCATAATAAACTATAATTCATATAAGATTCCAAAAGCCTTAGTTTACTTATCTGAAGAGCCTTTGTCACCCCATTTAATCCGCCTATGATTCTTTACATATCTATAGGAGAGCAATAGTAAAAGAGAGGTGGGGGGGGGGGGGGAAGTCTACCTTGTCCCGTTGAAAACCTTGGTAGAGTTCATGTACCATTCTAAGTGCATAACTGGTTCCCCATACTGTGCAAAGCAAATAAAAGACATATGTTGTCCTTCTTTGCCCTGGATGAGTTCTCCATCAACATGGCCTTGAATTTCTGGAACAGGAAGTGGCGCTATAAAGAGAAAGAAACTGTTAAATTATTTTATTAACATTAGTCTCACAGTTAATAAATACATTTATTTTCTGATATAACATCCAATATTGAGTTTACACCAATCTCAAATAAGAAAAAGACAAAACTGGATTTTTGTTCATTTGTTATATTCTATTTTCTGGAACTGCATAGAACAGTCCCAATCCCAGAAAATCAACCCATACTCCTCCAAGAAAGTGAAACTTTTATTTTTTCATATTAAACTTACGTTTAATGTTGATACTGAAAGAGCATTGTGATTCTTTATTGTTATTTGAGCTTCTTGCAGTGTACCACACTGTATGGGAACCCCATGATAAGGTAGCAGACTCTCCATTGTGTGAGGATGTGATGGTCATTGGAAAGCCGCCTGGTTCCCTAAATCTTGGCCTGTCCCATGTCACATGGGTGTTTTCCCTACCTGTTGCAGTAACAGTTTTGTTACCAGGGCAGAATTCTACAATTGGATGCTGGTCATCTAGGAGTAAATAAGTAAATCAATCAATGTATGAATTAATGGGGGGAATTAATGAATGAATCGATGAATGGATGAATGGATGGATAGATGAGTAGCATAATTATATATGGATAGATTCATTGATAGGTGAATGAATGAATGAATGAATGAATGAATGAATGAATGAATGAATGAATGAATGAATGAAGGAATTCGTGAATGAATGAATGAAGGAATTTATGAATGAATTGGTGGATGAATGAATATAAAAATATATAAAGAATATTTTTTAAAAAGGAAGGAAGCAAAGAACAAATAAATAGTCATATTATTATACAAAGGGAGAAATACAGCAATAATATATTGAAATCTAAAAAAAAGACTGCTTTATTCAATACTTACGAACATTGCAAGTAGGACCAGCCCATCCTGGACAGCAAACTCTCTGAGGGATATACCTTGTACATACTCTGGTAGTCATTATGTAACGACCAGATTGTCTAGAAATAAGTTAAGAATGTAAAGGTTATCATAAATGAATATTTTGTAAAAAAAAGTGTGAATAATTTTGAAAACATTATTATATTTTCACTAAAGTATCTTTACGTTTATGGTTGTGGGGGATGATTTTGATAAAAAAAAAATGCATGTGTCTTACCTATATCTTGTACACCTGTTCAGCCATAATATTCCACAAGCTACGTAGTAAGTTTCTGCATAGTATTGGTAGACCTGTTGTGTACATTGATAATATCCAATCACCTGGCGGTAGCAATAATTGCTAGCTTTGTCGCTATCTGTGTTATCGCTAGAAAAGAGGGGGAAAAAATGTATACAGAAAATATCCAGCCCCCCCCCCTGCCAAACAAACAAACAAACAAACAAACAAAACAAATGATGATAGTAATATAATTATATAATTATTCTTTTGATAAATAAAAGCTAAGAAAACAAATATTTGCTGTCCAAACGATCCTTCAAAGGGCAACTTTATAATATTGTATTCAAAACATGTAAGTAAACAACATGACATAATACAAATATATTTTCTTAGTTAAGTTAAAATACATTACGATTCTCTTTGGTTTCCAGTCGTGGTTAAAGAAAGGCACGTTTAAATATTCTATTGACGTTACAGCTACTTACCCAGTGGCCTCACCAACAGATGCACAGAGGAAAAAAACCAATATTGTCGCCAGTAGCCCCATTGTTGGCAAAATGGGATTAAATGTATATTCATGGTTAGGTATTATCAAATATAAAACTTTTCAAAAGAAAAAAGGGGTCATATCAAAAAAGATTATTCCATTGCTTGGAAATGACTCCACGGTCAAACGTTGAGGGAGGTCACTCTTTGAATGTATTGACACGAGACATTAAACTGATCATAAATATGAATCTACAATAGACTATTAGAAGAAATAATGATATGATATTTTTTCTTATTTAAATTTGGACGTTAGGTTGTCACAGTTAGATTTATATTTTTCTATAATTGTAAAAGGTGAATAGGCTTTGTCCGAAAGGATTGTTGTAAAATAAATAAATGCATAATTGTCATGCTTTCTTCAAATTCTTGTAATCAAAATTCCTCAAGTGCCCCCATATATATCATCCTGCACCCTCTTCTTTGTGGTACAAGGTATAATCGGGGTTGAATGTGGTTGGATATATTTTTTAAGTGCCTGCCTTTTTGACCAAGTTGCTTAAAGAGTTGTGGGTTAAAGTATTGGGTAGAAGTATACAAATCACTTCCCTTTGGTGCGAGTACTTCAAAACTAAAAGATGTTTTCTTTGTGGGTTTTGGATAATTCCAATGCTATAGGTAAAGATGCTATGTAATTAGGAAAAACATATGACTGAATGTAAAGTGTGAAATGATGACACAAGTCACACAAGTTTTCCAATCCATGTAGTCCAACACAATGGGTGTGAACTCTCCGCCCAAAAAAGGAATGTATTAATGTTTTTTTCTTTGAAACGGGCAAAAGGTTATGACGTACTTAAACAGTCCTTTGTTTGACAAAATTGACTTCTTTGAATTAAATAGCATTTGGATTCTTATTAGATTTCTTGTTTCAATTCTTTCTAAATTCTTCTGTGAGAAAGAAAACAGTCTTGTCCAAAAAATAATTCAGGTCAAGGGACATGGTTTGCATATCAGATAGGTCAACAAGATGGCTGATTCAGAAAATGTTTGATTGATTGATTGATTATAAATTAAAATTAGAGTTTATAGACAATGGAACAATGACACGACTGAAGCCTTTTCCAAGAAATCGTCTTTATTTTGTGTAATCTTGATTACCCAGACTGATACAGCATGGTTTACTTGTCTGTTTTCTCAATGACGTACGCAACTTCAAACATATCTATCATCAAGGTATTAAACCTATATTGTAATAGTCAACAGAAAAACAGTTGACTTAGAGTGGGACTCGAACCCATGACCCTAGGATAATCTAAAACGATATCCATTGTATAATACTGTGTCATATGTGTACTCATTGTATATTTTAACCTCGAACATGAGTACAACCTTCTTTTGTAATCTGGTTTGTCCAGCATAATTATGCTGTTCCAAGCAAAGGGCATTGGGTCACTTTAACATTAATTTATACCCAATTTTCTAAGCTGGAATGGGATATTTCACTATTAAATGGTGCTTTTCAATTTTGAAGAGTATATTATGGGAATATGGATAACAAGATTTAAGTATTGATTTAAAGATACAAATATAATGGTATAACTACTCAAAGATTAAAAGGCCCACTGGATGTAAACAATCACCTTTTATTGATTAGAAAAAAATGAAAACAATTAAAATATCATGAGACACTTGAAATTATTCATCTTATTTATTCAAGTGAAAGCATTGACATTTTGTCAATAACATTTAAAAAATAAAGATAGATTCAAAGTTATCCTTGCAAGTGTAATAAAGAGAAATTGATCTACAAAATTTGAGCTAGTTCAAGATCAAAAAATATTCATACTTTTTTTCAGATGTGCTTTTTAAAAAATCTATTTACAATCTTAGGCATATCATATTTTGTTGAATTTTTGATAAATAGGACTTCAAAACTCTTGTTTATTTGTTCTTATTCATATCAACACACATTGAAACGTTGTCAACATTTGAAGAGTTCGGTGCCAGCTGATACAGATAGGCTAGATTAAAGGATTAGACAATTAGAGTCTACACAATATAATAATGACACGATTGGATACTTTTCCAAGAAATCGTCTTTAATTTTGAGTACATTTATACTGTCTGTTGTTTCAGGGACGAACAAAACTTTAAAAATATTTATGAACTGTGTTTACTGTGTTTGATTACTTTTGTGAATTAAGTGACGTATGGTGGGAAATATACTCCAGTGGGCGTCCAATCCATTTTGTTCCATTTTAAAATGTTTACCTTTGTAATATTCTTTTGTAATTTATTGGAATAAAGAGCTTTTGTATATCAAAAAAGAAGAAAAGGGTAGATTTATTGCTCTTAATAACTGATAATATAATTATGCTGTTCAAAGGAGATGGCTTTGGTTAATTTCAACATTCTTTTATCGGGTGAAAAAAAAAACACTTGCAGTTTCATTCAAACCCAATTTTTCGCTTGAATGGGGGGGGGGGGGGTGTTTAATCGGAAACTAAAGGAAGTTTATTTTACCATTAAGTCACATCAGGATGCCTGCTTATGTTTATATGAATCAAAAGGGAAGGATTTATTTAGCTACAAAAAATCATAGATTAATGAACTAATGACTGCATGAATTAATAAATAAATAAATGGATGTATGTATTAATACATGATTTAATGAAGGTATGAATGAATGAAAGCAGGAATGAAAGATCAATTAATAAACAAATGATCAATAATTGATTGATTATTCAATTAATGAATACATGAATGAATCTACACAATATAATCATGACTGAATGAATGCATTAATGAATGAATGATTCAACGAAGGCTTCAATGAATATATGTACAGATATCAACATTCATCCATAATATTATAAATATGGTTGAAATATATTTCAAAGAAGAAATATATTTATATAGGGAGCTTTAAATTTATGTTTCTCTCAGTGTATTTTATGACAACAATTCAAATCACATCGTTTCTCTTAATTCTTACTTAAAGTGTAGATAAAAACACAAACATTATACATGAGTTGTTTTTATTTCACTATAACGACTAAAAAATCCAGTTCTTGTTATTCACGAATATCTTGCACTGGTAATTTAAGCCACTTTCTAAATCAACTTGATGCTCAATGGGCGAAAGTAACTAAGCTTTCAAGGACATATCAGATAAAAAAACACTTGATTTGAGATAGGCGATGGTTTGAACAAATAACAATCAACAAAGGCATCACTATGCTTCCACAGGTATTGAGTGATAACAGGCCATGAATAGCTGATGTTATCAAGTTGTTCGGTTTTTTTCTAAGAAAAAGTTACATATAATAAAATCCATTTCTTTGGTCTATAGCTCACACACCCACTTATTACATGCAGGTATTAACCATTCATAAGTGACCCTGATTCGAAATAAAGATATATAGCTTACTAAGAAAAATATACAAAACAATTCCAGTGAAGGAAAAGATAAAACAACATGCCATTCATGTTATCAAACACTCTTTGACCATGAATCAGCAAATATTTGTTGTCATGATTTACTTAAAAAATTCACGTGCCTGATGTAGAGCGCTTTATTTTTTCATCATTTCGTCGTATATATATTTTGTTGTATATTTGTCAAACCGAGTTACCTCATAACGTTAAAGTGATGTCCAATTAATTCAACTATGGGTTCGTACACCTCTTCATAATTTGTTTTAATTATGGTTTGGAAAATATGTATATGTGCACCTTTGAATTCACTTAAGCATTTGATGTGACCAAAACTTTTAGAAATTAAATAAACTATTTATTGTTTAAACATCGGCCTTCTTCCATGATAGATAATACATGTTATTGTTAACGAAAAAAAAAAAATGTTTTGTTTTTTGCTTAAAATATTATTCGTCAATTCGACTGTGGTTTGATTCAAATTAATTGAAGCCCTTGGCTTAAAAAATGTGTCTAATCGAGTTTACGAATAAGTCACGTTTCATCCACGTGAAAACTAAATGAACTATTTTGCTCTGTAGAGAAACACTTTAGAATCAAGCAGCTATGCTACGAGCACTGCCTTATGAGACAACCCCTTAAAATCTATAACACACCATTTAAGGTCTTGTTTAAAATGTCCATCACACAACAAAAATGTTTAATTCTTTGGCAACATATGGGAAGGCATTTTCGCTCTGAACACTTTTTTAAAATCTTCATTTGAAATAATTCAATATGACTCCTTTGGTTTTTGGTGTTTTCCTATTGGCTAGTTTGCAGTGTTTTGCAGGTCAGGATTTCGTAAGTGCATGTTTTTTACGATTCAATTATAATTCATTTAATAGTCTTTCTTATTGTGAAAGATTTATTGGGGAGAAAATAGCAAAAAAAAGTGAATATACCATATTATTGCTTAAAAAGGGGATATCCCTTTTCATATTAAAAGTAAGAAAAAATGCTAGGATATCAGCATGTTTACAAAGCGTACAATGAGTATAATCACCTTTTAAACTTTCATATCTTTAATCCATTTATAGGATATTGATGTCACAGTAACCATTCGAAATATATATTTCAAACAACCTACACAAAATTGAATATGGCATGATGCTTCGATCACTAAAAGTAAAAAAAAGTCACTAGTATTTGGTTAAAATCCTTCTTATGTAGTGTTAAATTTCATGATTTGTTTCAAAGTTTCTTTGTTGAATTGCAGGGACCTGTGCCTGAACTATGCATCATTCTGCAAGACCTCCCTAAAGAGAATGAAATTCCTGATATCCTGGAACACTCAGGTTTGATAAGATATATATTACATTGTTTTGACAAAGGATTTAGTAACATAATTTATGAAGTATATAGTAATGTTATGATCAGAATATCGACAGTAATAATAATCATGTACACTGAGAGCAAAAAATCAATTGTTTCTAAAAGCGAATCCAGAGCCCCTTTTATCTTAAGGTAGCATGCATAGAATATTAAGTTTTTATCACATTCCTGTTACCTTTTAACTCCACAGGACGGAGGCAAGAGATTATCGTCAGCATGCAGAATACAAAGACTGTTTTCTGTGAAGGGAAACCAAGTCAACAAGTATTCTGGTGGAGTTGGGCCGTTGACTTTGTGACAGACAATACCGAATTGGTTATGGAGTGGATAATTGGAAGATCTGATCCCCCGCCAGGTAAAAAAAGATCTTAAAATCAGGGGGAGGAGGTAGTGGAGGGAGTCAGAGATATAACATTTCACGGGGGATGGGTGGATATGACAAAAAGCTGTGCGCGTTGGTGTTTTTTGGGTGTTTTTTTTTTGTTTTTTTTGGGGGGGGGGGTCTTGGGTCGCTTTAAGGTGGCAAGGGGGTAAAAAAAACGCTATTTCATTTTATTTTGAATCTCAAACTGAAAGATGAAGAAAGGATTAAAAAAATAATAATATCTAAGAGTGCAGATTGTATGGGAAACACTAAAATTTAGACTAAAGGTGAAGAACAAAAAAATAACATTTTGCATCAGGGTGAGGGTCTGACAAAATTAAAATATGTAAGGGGCCAGGTCTTTATTAAAAAGCACTAGCCAACATTTACAACAAAGTAGATTGCAAATGCGAATAATATTGACGACTGATGTATATTTTCAAAGTAAAACCATGTAAAAATTATGTCTCATAGTCTGATGTCAAATTTTTCACTGAATTTTCTTCATTAAGTAAAACCACATCTTCTGTTATATTCATTGTTTGGCTTTGTTTCAGATCCTCCACCGTATATTTGGTGTGAAAACAATGACAAGCCTGCCTTCATCACTGATAGTATCAGCAATATCAAGGACCTGCAATTCAATGTTGTTACATTAGAAGAGGCTTCCCTGTAAGAAATAGCTTGATAATTTCAAATAAATAATAAGATAATGAAATTGATAACAAATATGATGTTTTCATCTAAAACTTTTTAGAAAATAAAAAATGTGTGTTGTAAATTATTTAGATACTTTTCTTTCCTGAAACATGTTTTTCTATAGCCCAATATAATTTGATGAAATAAGATTAGATTTGGCTTTTTACAGGATTTTAGCCACTAGAATTTTTTCAAGGTGATGCAAAGAGATGTTATATTTTCACTCTTGTCATCTCATAACAAAGACTAATTAATTGTAACAATAGTTTTGTGTTTTTTTAGTCGAACTGAGTCCAATACTTTTCCAAGAGGAAACTATTTAACTAAAAACAATGAAATGGTAGAGGGTAGTATGAGGTTTGTAACATGGAGAAGTATGGACGGTGTACCCGAAGGAACTTATTCTGCCGGGTTTGTAGCACATGGCAGACATTTTGAAAGCAGATGTACCTCAGTAAAAGTAGTTAAAGGTAATTGTTTTAATTTCTTGTAAGGTTTATGCCTGTGAAACACAAATTAACCCCTGTTTATATTATCTATTATTAAAATGACTTACTGTGACAATATGTTAATATTGTGTTGAAAAATCTTTAAAATATCAAAAGAAAGGCTTCTCAAGAGACTTTGTGTTAGTCATGTGACCTGCACAGTTTTTTGAACCCTTGTGATTCAGATTAATATGTGTATGTAAATAAAGCATTGGATGACTTGACATAATAATCATTTTAACCTTTGCCAATATTTAAAACCCTTTCATCAATTATTCATAAAATTAACCTATCCCAGCCCATGCTACCCCAACCAAAATAAAAAAATAAAAAAAGACATTTTGAGTGTCCAGAATCTTCAATTGTTTCAATAACGTCCCAGCAAATGTATGTCTGTCCTTGTTTCCAGTTATTGACTGCAGCTGGCCACCAAAGCTTAGAAATGGTTACATGGTTGGATCCTGCCCCAATACCACCCTTGACAACAGTGTCGGTTACATGTGTAACACAGGGTTTATCTCGAAAGACGGGGAGTTAGGGAGTCAATGTAAAGGAGATGAAGAAAACCCTGGGGAATGGAAACCTATTCCAGGACCATGTGAGAGTAAGTATTTGTAGTAGTGGTTATTGTCACCAGTGGGCGTATTTCATAGATAGATTCCCAATGAGATCTCAAGAAACACATGCAATTATTTAGTTGTACCTATACACTTTTAAAAACTGAATTGTTCAGTGTATGATCACCTGTAATAAAATAAAATAAATGACTGGCAGATGCGGAAAGAGTCCATTTCCAAAATGGATAACTTAAAGATATAAGAATTTTCAAAGAACATGTCGAATCAAGGCAGCTAAATGTTTTGCTTTGTTTTCAAAATTGCATAACCAATGTTTAAATCACTGAGTTTTTTACACTTAATATAAAGTTAAAGGTTTTCATTTGGTTCTTTTCAGAAACTACATGTCCTTCAATTGACTCTCCCATTTCTGGTAAAGTTGAATGTGATGAAGAAAAATATGTCTATGGAACCATCTGCACATTTACCTGTGAAACAGGGTACATGATCAGGGCAGGCCACAAAAACAAAGCTATCTGTATGGCTGATGAGACCTGGGATGCTAGTGTCCCTGAATGTGTCGGTAAGGCAAACTATTAAACTGCTGTTTCTATAAACTTTTACACTTAGATTTGTATACACAACAACTTTTTCTGCAAATTTGCTGCATTTTTAATATGAGAGATGGCAAAATGCAATTCATCGAGCAAAAGCTGCGATTTTCAAATTTAGAAAAAATTGACTATGACTGAATTGTGGTGAAGAATGTTTGTCAAACAAAGATTCTAATTGAATTTGTATGTCAACCATATTGGTTTGTTTTGTAGACAGTGAGCCTCCAGTTCTAAAGAGTTGCCAGGAGGACATTGTTCAATATCTTGGCTTGAATCAAACAAGCATAAGAGTTTTTTATGACATTCCTGTCTATGAAGACAACTCTGGAGAGGTCATAACCCCAAGGCTAGTTCACGGTCAGCACATAGGTACATTCTTTTCACTAGGTGTCCATGCTGTTACCTATTCTGGAGAAGACAGTGCTGGAAATGTTGGGAGAAGATGTATCTTTTCAATTGATATAAGAGGTAAGGAAACATCCATGTGAAAAATATCTAGTCATATCTCAAATGTGTAACTACAATTGCATTTTTAAGTGGCTAATTCTCAGTACACGAAGGGGTAATCATAAGGGCATGCCTGCAACAGGATGATTACTGGTTATCAAGGCGGGCCCCTAGATTCTGACTGTTAGGGGTCTGTACAGGACAGAGATTTTTATTTCTCCTACTGTCGCTGGTATAAAAAAAAGTCTGTATTGGAGATACAGGACTGGGGATTTTGAAGGCTGGTCTGAAGAAAAATTTTCTACAGGTCAGACTGGGACAGTGCACAAATACCTTTATGTTTACCCCTGACATCTACACTGATTCAATAATCTATTTTATCTTTATAATGAAAACTCTCCCACAGTTTAGGCTTGTTTGTAAACACTCCCCAAACTCATTTTGTTATTGAGCATCTTGTCTGAAATGTTAAGCAACAGTGTATATTTTCAAATAAATGACACAGAACCATACATTATGGTGTTTTAAAGAACCTTTTAACATCAAATTCTCATTATGTTTCTTTCATTCGTATTCTTTATTCCACAGCTTATAAATGTCCAAGAATTGATGCTAAAGCAATTGATCCTTTTTTGATGGAGCCAAACTGTACCCTTGATAATTTCTATGGTTCCATGTGTAGTTTTAAATGCAAATATGACTTTGAAATGGAGGGGGAACCAGCCACTGTTTGTGAAAGAGGTCACAATGGTGAAGGGTCATGGTCACATCAGCAATGGCCAAGATGTATTGGTAAGACACTTTACATTTAAAACTTCATTAATTTCTCTATTGTTTAATAGGAACCTTTTGATACCTACCTTTTTAGTCTGTAGATAATCAAACAAAAGTAACCTGTAGTCATTTTTGCTATATAATGTCTTAGCAAATTACATGCTAATAAACTCATATAAAGTATGTATGGCCATGAGAGCTTTAATGGCTAACTGGGTAGGGTGTTAGCTTGAATTGTCATGCTAACATTCCATGCGGAAGGTCCCCTGTTCAA
>JAVSBT010090327.1:0-15944 GCA_033118115.1 Pharyngocirrus eroticus
TCAGAAAATATAGGATATGGATAGTTTTTCTCTAACACTTTAGGGCTGTATTCTCATTAAACCTATCATGTTTTGCTGCCTTAAGCCTAGCAAAAGGAGAAGGTGTGAAAAGGTTGTCACTTTACCATTGTTATCAAAAGATACATGAAGTATTGTGATTATATGTCTACCATAGATAAACAAACTGCCTGATTGATTAATGTTAAATCATTGAAAATAGGATACCAGGGATTGGACCATTGTACACGTTGGTGTCGTTTTTGTATTTTTTTGAATTGCTAAAGTTAAACCTTACATTATGTCTATACACTGTTTCCTTGCCTCCAGCACTATAATATTATGTCTGGTCCATTTATTGTATAATATACAATAAATGGACCAGACTACATCATATAGAATATTCTTTGATAAAAGAACAGTATCTTTAAACTTCATTTCTTTTTGTGGAAGACCCACTTAAGCTTCACAACTTACACATCCAAGGCAAATATTACCTTGATATAATTTCACCTCTACTGAATATTGAGCGTTAACCTCATTACTTCTAAAATCGTTGACCTTGATGCCCTGAAACCATATATCTGTGTTTGTCTTAAATGCTATTGCATCAGGCTTACCACTAGCACTATGACTCGAATAAAAACCTTCCCTAGTGTTAAATCTCTCACATATTATTTCAGGATTCCTAACTCTTTCTTTTGATTTGAATTGTGTTTTATTATCGGCATTTGACCCCGCAATGAGTATGAAAAGTTGGAGCATTATAGACTCAGAAGCAATTCCCATAGGTGAGACTCGATCTGCTAAGAAATTTGCTGGCATGGTTGGAAATCTTATACAGTAAAAGGCATCCCCTAAAACATTTCTGATGTTTTCCCCTGTCTTCCACTTCAAGAATAAATTTCAAAGTCTTCTGATTCATAACCAAGAATGCCTCCTGATTTACAATAGCCTTCATATTTGTTCGTATGTATGTCATGCAGACCTTGGAAAGATCTGTTTTTTCATAAAATAGACTTTGCTCCAAACTCATGCAGACATTTTCACTATTTATATCAGCTTTTAATCTCTCTTCACATTTTTGTTCTAATGCAGGGATAAGGTACTTTGTGGCAAGATAAAGCAATGGGAGACGTGAAGATGGATCTACTGGAAAATCTTCATAGTACAAGTATCTATAAGGATATATGCATGGTTATCTTAGATATTGCCTAGAAAAACAAGAAAATTCTATTGTTTTGACTATATCATGTCTACATTAAATGTGTAACGCCTCTTATGTCTTTGTATACAATTTAAATGTCATTCTACTGTTTACATTTTAAAGACAGGCTTTCTGGATATCATGATTTAACGATGGGCCTGATGAACAAAACTAAGATATTGTCGTAAGTGTTTTTTGTATTTTAGAAGTCTTTAGAACAACTCAGGGCAATATAGCTATAAAGTAAGGTACACATTCAAATCCTCCTGTTGTACAATGATAAGCTAGTTTTACTTTCATTTTTGCTGCAATGAAAACCTACTCAATATGATCCTCCCGTCTCCAGAAAATTCTAAGAAAGTGTATTTGTTTGTGTTTATCTTTGTCTCTATCGCTTTTAATGGTATCTTTTTTTAAATGGTTTGATGAGTGAGACACCAGACTATCTGACGATGTCTTTGATTGGTCTGTTGAGTTCACTTTCACTTTAAGCCTCGTTTCTATGCTTACAGCAAATGTTTATATAAGATTACTTTGTTATTATGTGAGACAGCCTTTCCTGAGAACCACATAACTATCAAAGGTAAGACCTGAAGTGAACAAATTTAAAGTCTTTTGAATTAAAAAATAAACATTGACTTGTAGTTATGGAATAAAAGAGATAAATAGTGAAGGTACGAATACATGGCTAACTCAAAATTTCATAATTTCATAAGATTATAGTTAAACAATCAATCCAGAAATCATGTCTGCTTGATTTATTTTCAAGACAACTTCAGGTTGAATGTTTGACTATCTTATGATGCTGTCAACAGATCAGTCTACTGAAAAATGTAAATAACGAGTTGTCTAGATATAATCTTGTTGTTTATATATAGGTCGAAAATCATTGAAATTTTCCCCGGGGAGTACATTCTATGAATTAATATTCATAAGGGATCCTTGAAATCACTGGGTAATATGTTGAATTGTCCCACTGTGAAATAGCAATACAAAAAAGTAATGTTTGGTAATGCTGCAATTGATATTGACACCATTACACCTATACTACAGACAACAACATTATGTTTTCTAACTGCTGAAATACATGTACGTCTAAATTAATGGATCTCTTTTAACAAAATAAAAGCAATTATAATATAGGTGCATAATTCACGAGAAAATAAAATCTAGCCATAAAAGTTAAATGGCATGCCTGGACCCCCCCTTTATTAGTACTTGACAACAGGCTGTAGTACACCTATGTTTACCGAGCACTATTCCAGGGTTTGATAATTTGGAACACTTATGAAAGGTTATATTGGCTTAATATTTCATTCAAAAGTAAAGATAAGTGGTTGAACAGGTTTTGATAGTTGTATGACAGGAGTTATTTGAGTGTAAGGTTATCTGCTTGGCTTAATATTAGCATTGATTTCATTCAAAAGTAAAAATATGTTGTCGAACAGATTTTGATAGTGTGTGCAGTATTTGTGAAAGAAAGGTGTCTGATATCTACAACTTTCATGTTTTGGTCGAAAAAATAAAATTGTTTGGTTCAGAATTGCCATCTGATCAACGTTGTTTCTCTATATAGGTTTTGTGGAATTGACAAATGAGAAAAGGTATTGATTTTTCAACAAAGACATCTACTTTTTAAATAGAATAAATGAAGCCATTTGAAGAGTAAATCATCTGACATGTCCACTCTTATTTTATTGCTCATTCAACCTTTGGATATATGCCTTGTAATGTTGTTATAACAACTTTTTATCACATCCACACATATCCCAATGACTTTTCCCACCTACTTGCAATGATTTTCTATGTTATAGATTAGATCACCTGTTATGTATAAAAGTCTTGTTTCTATTGAATTATCACTTCCAGTTAACAAGATCCAATGAATGGATTGAAAGCTTTGAAAAAAAATAATGTCTATATTAGTGCATTCCACAAGTCTTAGTTTTGTTGTCACATATTATTTTAGTACACTGTTGTTAACAAACATGCCCTAACCAGTTTGAGAAAATGAAATAAAAAATGTAAATATGTAGATAAACATGTATACGTATAATGAAAGGATAAGAGGCCTAAATAAAATAATCAGATTATGTATTGATGTCACCCTGTAAAGAATGTCTGTTGGGTCTCAATTGAGCCCTAACTGGGCAGCCCAGGTGGGCCCCGGTTGATTTTGTTCACACAGGAGTCACATGACCAAGATTGGCTACTCGACTTAAGTTCTGTCCACTTGGGGCAAATGGGACCTAGTTGGGTTCAGAGTGGGATATACTTGTTTATTTTGTGTTTAGTTAATCATTTTATTCATGGGCCATTCCTCATTAATTAGTTGGTGTTGGATAGATTGATTTGAAAAATATGGTCAGTCTCATAGGATTATACTTTAATATTTTCACTCGGTCACATCTAAATGACATCATCATCATCATTGTTTTTGTTGTCATTATCATTATACAGGTCTTAATGAGACATATTGGAATTAAACATATTTGCCACATGATATAATCTTGCTTCAAAACTACTATCAACAGATGTAAACAGTATCTTGTGATAAATGGAGTAAAGTCCCAATAATTGCACATACATTTATGTCATAGATTTTGAAAGACCTGATGACATTTGATTGAATACAGACAAAAATTCAAAGTAAGATTCATAAGCATAATTTGTTATTAGAAAATGAAGAAAACCACTTATAATTTATATTACAGAGTCTGATTGAAACAAAATATTTCAAATGATACTGTAAATCATCATCTATCACTTTTTTTTACACAAAACAAAAGCATGTATTAACCTTTTTTCAACTGGCTTTCAAGATGTCCTTTCGAATGAGACAAAATAAATGAGGCTCTACGTCAAGAATATAATCACTTGGCAATTAAAATTTAATTATGTCAATGGCAATCGACTTTTAAAAAAAGTTACCAAGAGCTTTTTTCTGCATAAATGAATCTATTATAGTATACTGAATAACAATATAAACGCACCACCTGGAATGTAAACACTACTTTAAGATCATCTCATCTGCACTAGCGTCTCACTGTTCTCAGGACGCACTGCACAGCATGGGATAGATCCTTTGGGATGGTTGGACCCAAGTGTTGGAATGACATACCAGAAAATTTGAAGAAAGCCACTACCATCCAGGCCTTCAAGAAATGATACAAGAGCTATTTATTCGAATCAAGCACATAATAACATAATCAGTAACTTGCGCTATACAAATGAACAATATTATTATTATCTATCATTATTATAAAAAAAACATTGCTGTTTGTTTCACTTTAATTCCCTTTGAGGTGAATAGTGTTTATTGCATTTAAGAAAACTTTAGAACACCTCAGGACTATAGGGATATTAAATAAAGAACACATAAAAATTCTTCTGTTGTAAGATGATCCATTAGTTTCACTTTCATTTTTTCTGGGATAAAAATGTATTCAATATAGGCAGCCCAACTCCAGAACACTCTAAGAAAGTGTATTTGTGTTTATCTGTATCACTTCAAATGGTATCTGTGCATTTAGCTTTGTTA
Organism: Pharyngocirrus eroticus; assembly: GCA_033118115.1. NCBI lineage: Eukaryota > Metazoa > Annelida > Polychaeta > Saccocirridae > Pharyngocirrus > Pharyngocirrus eroticus. Next base: position 4,746 of record JAVSBT010090327.1, read on the forward strand.
TGATTTGTCGTGTGTTGTTTAAGTAAGGTGTCAGCCTATCGTATGATTGCTTTCACTTTCAGTTTCACTTTAAGCCTGGTTTCTATGTTTACAGCAAATATTTATGTGAGATTTCCTTTATGAACATGTGTTCACAAGAGCCCTTTCTTTAGTACCATACAACTACTACAGGTAAGAACTTAACAATATTTAGGGTCTTTTCACATTAACAAAATCAACTCCACTTACAGTTATTAAAAACAATGCTTTTGTTTTTACTTATTTGCGGAATTGTGAAAATACAAATGCATTGACAGCTGATGATTTATGAAATTATACAAAAATAATAAATCATAGTCTAAGGATTTATTTTCAAGACCATTATATGTTTAAGTTTATATCTTACGATATTGTCATCAGATAAGTCTGCTGAAAAATGGAATTCCTAAAATATTGTTTTTTTGAACGATTTCTCTTGAAATGAAGTATTAAATATTGCTAAGCTCTGCATATAAAAAAGCTTAATCCAGTACTGAAAAATGGCATTAAAGCCAGTAGGGAACTTTATTTTTTTTAATAGCAAGTGTTAAATATAGATCTGTAGAATTTGTGTTTGCCTTAAAACAAAGGAGGATTTTCATAAAAGTTGTTTTTTGTGTACCTGAATTGTTCATACCTTTTTGTATTTCCTCTGTACTTTAAATTCAGCCTATGGGAACTAGTTTGCTCTCTTTTGTAACTTATATTATCTTCACTGTTCTTTCAATTTTGTCTTTAAATGTAATCAACCTTTTTAACATTGGTTAAGCCTTAATTATCGTGGCTTTGATTGTCGTTTTTCTTGTTTTTTCTTGTTTGTCTTTTGGTCACTCCAATGTATATATATATATAGGAGTTTGTTCATTTTTCATTTATATAAACCTGAAGATGTAACATACCAGTTACGATAATTCGTGAAATAAAAACACCAAAATGAAAATTACTATTTTCGGAATTGTGATTCTATGTTATTATATCAAAAACTCAGTATTGCATGGACTATTATATATTGGCATTTTGGTATTCGTTTGTTTAAAAAAAAAAAATAGAGAAAGAGGTAATGCTTGTATTTTCCAATTATTCTGATGGTTGTTTGTTTTAGGACATCATTTTCAAAAATGATGCATGTTTGCACGTGTGATTTCTATCTCTCTGTATGCATTGCACTCACATTTGATAAGATAACTGGTCCGACCACACTTGACTTGATGTTTTCTTTTTATCACTGTAATGTTTTTTTATCAATGTTTTTGATACTTGTAACTTCAATGGATATCGCAATTATCAAAGCAAATAGAAAAGTCAATATTAAATTTGATACGTTGTTATACAGGCATTTATTTTACTGGTGTCCACTTATAAATAGCAATGCCAAATTGATTTGTTTTGTCACTGCTTAATTTGTACCATAGAACAAGCAGCATCATGTTGTCTAACAGCGTAGTCATATATCGTAATTGATGAATCACAATTAACAATATGAAGGCCATGGATTTAAAAGTGTTTAATTCATGTTTATATCAACGCCAAAATACAACCCTTAAATATAAGGACATGTCTTCATTACTCGTATGATAATGCATAACTTTATTATAATACAATTATATTTACCAAACACTAGCATTTGTTTCATTCAAAAGTAGAAATATGTTGTTTTAGAAGGTGTACAACAGGAATGATTGAAACATGGACAAGAAGAATCGATAGTAAGCAGAAATGTTACTGGTTCGAAGATATGTTATTATTTAAATACATTATCTTACATAGTAACAAATCTATTATCGTTTAAAAGTACCCTTGTTGTAACGTTATTATAAAAAAATGTATGGTTTCCCAGGCTTTAAATGCATTCGTCTTTTAATTGCTGAACGTTTGGCAACAAGAAAAGGTTTTCATTGTTCTTTTATATTAAAAAAAGGAAGATTAAAAGTAAATAAACAAGCCTCTTGGCAGTGTAATAGATTCATTTTATGTGTCCCCTTCAATTTAATTGTACATCAAACTGTTGACAGGTATATCTTTTGACGTTGTTATGTAAACTTGTTCAATAGGAACACATGTCCTAATGCTTTTTCACACGTACACACAGGAATAGAATGCCTGCTCCGTATGGGCAGGGTGACTTGATTTATCATTTTTTTTGTTTTATGTATATATTCACCTATTTAGTAGTTAAAGTTTTGTTTGTTATTTCTTCCAGTAAATAATAAATTACTTTTGATATCAGTCCATTCAAGAAGTTCTAGTTTGTTGTCTCTTTCATTTTAGCAAACCTATGTAAACAAACAAGCCCTAACCAGTTTGACAAAGTAAAATAAAACTGTCAATGTGTAGATGATATAGTTGTGTAAAGTAAACATGTATTTGTATGATGAAGTGGTTAACAAGCCTCAATAAACTAAATCAGATATTTTTATTGGTTTGAACGTCATGATCTCGTTAAAAAATAAACTATTTATATAAGCACACAGTTCTAAAGATAAATGTACTTGGTCGATAACCGGGTGACATTAAAATGACATTTGATACTTTAAGGAGGGAGGGTAGGTGGACATGCTATATCTGAAATTTAGCATTTTTTTATGAAGTAACCACTCACATATTGTGATACGGGGTTTAATCAGAGATTTATATGTTTATTTCGTCACTATAGTATGTCAAGGTGGCCGCCTCCGTAGGGGGGGGGGGGTACGATGCAGCATATTATATAAAACATTTTAGAGAGCTGAAATTGTGTCAATATGTAGTAAGTGCAATAGTTTTATCAAGATATGAAGATGAATTTTGCTTTGGAAAAAAGATGGAGGTTAGACATTAATTTTCAAATTGAAGATGATAAAATTATTTTAAAAAGTTTAAAAGATATAGCAATTGCTTTAATTCAACTCCTAGAAAAAGTACTTATAAAAATACATGCAAAGTTTCATGATACTTGGACAAGTATTTCTTGACATATGCTGCATGAACCAAGGTCATGTAAAATCGGAGTTCAGATTTAAGATATGCGGTTTTTGTTTTGAGTTATTTTCAATAAAGGTGTCAAGTACCTGATTTTGTTTACAATAATATTACTAATGGAGTTCAGCAGTGCTGTAGAACTTATTATCAGTTCTTTATCTTTATGGGGCTTTTTGCCTTTTTGGCATTCTTTACAACCTCTGTAGTAGCAATCTCTGCACGACGGACCTGTTTCAATGTGGAGAATCAGCTAAATCAAAAATCTAAAAAAGCTAGAAATCATTCCAGGAGAACGCTGCAAAGTAGGCTTTTTGCTTAGTAGATATAGGTAGGGTCTGGCGGGCGGCTGAATTCCACCAGTGACATATTGTAACTGAATATCTTGAAATCTGAATTTCGATTTTATCTGACTTTGGTTCCTGCAAGCATACATCAATTAATACTTGTCTGAGTATCATGAGACTTGCATGTATTTTCTTTAGTACTTGTTCTAGGACATGAAACAAAACAGTATCTATATTTTTATTTATTTTAGATAGATCCTTTTGAATTTGAAAATAAATTTCTAATCTCCATTTTTTATCCATAGCAAAATTCATCTCCATATTTACAATATTTCGTTCTTTTTTATATAAAGAAGTGAATGCTGGCATCAAAGGCATTAAGGTATACAAAAGTAACTAATTTTCTCTGTGTTTCTTACTTAAAGCTATGGATCTAACTCAAGAACATGAGGAATCAGAAGATGAATTAAATGGTTTGTATTTTTTCCTTCATATAATCATGCATGTAAGGGTGTATCTGTTTGAGTAAACCTGTTATACAAATAACGGAATAAACTCAAAATTAATTAGTTTGACCTTTCAATAATTAAGGTTAGGAGATACAATAGGCCATGTGAAATTAATTCTTTTACTGTTTGAAGATAAAATTTCTCCATAACAAAATAAAAATAACATTTATTATTGCTCAACCTATGCCAAACGTTTGGTGTTGTGAGGACCCTCCAACCAAACTCCAACCTGACACGGAGCTGCCAATTCAATATTATCATATTCATGATGAAAAACGACTAGTTGGTATTCTTGTCGAAGCCTTTCAGGATTCTCCATGTTTTCTAATGATGGTTGGAGAAGTGATGGTGAACACTGGCCTGCTTTTTATACAGGGCCTGATAAACACCACCATAGCCCAAATAGTAATGGCCCTGTTACACTATAACGTTTTAGAGAACTTACATCTAGCGTATTTTGTTGTTTAAAACGTTGGCATATGCTAAAAAAAAACATCAAAGTTCGGGAGCAGTCATAAGCATAATGTATTGAATGTGTACATAGCGCATGTCTAACCTATGTGTAACCTATCAATAACCTATTTATGATGTATGACAGCCTGTTGCCAGCGTGCTCGACCTTTGCCCAAACCTGTGGCCAATGAGATATATAAACTCTTTGATATGGTCAGCAATCTCGACCTATGCAAATATCACGTGGTTTATGGTGCAAATATCTTCTGTCATAAGAATATGCACATAGGTTAGAAGTAAGTAACTCGTAGGTTATCAATAGGTTAGCTGTACGCTACACATCAATGCCCACCTAAATACCTCTAACGTTTTACACGTATACCTAGCGTACTTCAAGCGTACCTCTAGTGTACTTCTAGCGTAGTTTTAGCTTACTTTTAGCGTATGCCTAACCTATATCTTGTATGTCGGCATACTGCGAAAAAAATTGAGCATGCTCAAAAAATTATTTTGGCCTCGGCGTATGACACTTATGCCAGCGTATTACAGCGTGCTTTTAGCGTAAACAACCAACTTTTATCTTAACCTACTCCTAACTTATGTCAACGTACACCAGCGTGTTGGTAAAAATCCTTAAACGTTGTGATATACGTTATAGTGTGACAGGGCCACCGTTAGTCTAACCTATGAATAATTTACTTAAACCAATGGTGCCCAAAGTATGAGTAACTTATGAGAAACCTATGCTCAGCATATTACCGACGATCACGTGGCATACGGTACCGATTTCTTATTAGTCCAGTCAATGAGGCGTTACTTTTTTTACCAGTTTACTTAACTAATACCATGCAGTAGGCCATTCCAAATTGATTTGTTTGTCGATGGATTTTTGGTACGAAAATTTGGTCGGTCGGTCGAATTTTTATTTTCATATTTTTTGTTTTGCCCCATAATTCGGTCTTTTACGTGTAAACGACGGAAAATGCTGAGGCGCTCCGTATTTCAAGGAGTACAAAATATTATTGTGTATTGTTAAAAATATCTCTTTACAGGTGTTTTTAAAATTACATTTAAAAGACTACGTTGACATTGTTGATTTTGTTGCCTAGTTTTGAAAAATTTCAACATTTTGATGAATTCATTTTTAATAAATTCAATCGCAACAATATGGGTAGGTCGAATCAATCGACAACCTAATCAATTTGGAATGGCCTTACAAAGAAAGAAAAATTGTTTTGAACTGTTTCATTAATTCATATGGACCTACAACATTGTAAAATCCTTTCTACCTTACCTTTTGCTCAATGTCTTATTTGTCTAATATCATGTAATTGTGCTATCTGTTTACCTTAAACATACCTGCTTTGTTGTATTTACTCTAGAAGTACCAACTATCTTTATCAGTTACCATGGGGATGATAGAGACATTGTCAGCCAAATAAAGGAAAAGCTCGAGGTCAGTGACAATTAACACAGACTGTTACCTATTTATATTTATATTTTTCACAACTGTTTCACAGTTGGAAATTGATGATTCTTTTATGAAGACAGTTGAGTTGTTGTTGTATAGTATGTCTTTTAATATGGCCAACCAATAATCTGGCTTGTACAAAATACCATAGTATAGTTTTGTTTATTATATGGCTCAATTAAAATCAATGCAAACCATGTTAGTTCAGGTAAATTATATCTATTATAATTGGGCCAATCCTCAATGCCTAGATGCTAAATGATGGTGAGTGTCTAAATGTTTTTTAGATATGCATTAACATAACTATGTCCACAAGTATCAATGTTTAGTTGCAACTAAAGCTGTAAAAGTATACCTTTTATCTTAATATATCCTTACCCACAAAATCAGATTACTCAAATCTCTCAGCACTTGATTTTAAAACAATTTTTTTTAAATAGTGAAAAATCAAAATTTTTATCTTTGTGTTTTCAACCTACATGGACATTTTTAGACTTTAAGATATTAAAACACGCAACACATAATCTGTTAGAGAATGTTTATATCAGATAAGTACTTTCACTAGTGAAAAGAAATGAAGGCAAAAGTAAAGATAGAATGAATAACTATTAATGTTTATTGATAAATGTTCAGGTGCAAGTAACACAGTTTTAGTGAACCGGGCAGTTCCAAATGAATATTTTTTCACTGGCTTTCAAGATAAATTTGTCATTCTGATGAGACAAAAACCGAGGCCCCATGTCAAAGATAACAGCATCTGATATGTAAAAGAACCAGATAGTGTTGAAAACAAAACATTATCTGCTGATTCTGAGTGGGAAACTAGCCGTGGAGAAGGACTTTCAAATCTGACCGGAGATCTGAGTGGTCTACCACACCTGAGAATATATGTATCAGTGCTATGACCAGTGCTACTTTAAAAGGCGCTTTATAAATAATAATATAATAATCTTTCGAAAAAGAGAAAACAATCATATTTTTCATAAGTTTAACAGCCTACATTTCAAAACATTGTTACTTAAGATAGATTTCCTAAATTGAGTGGAGGTTGATATGGTGCAAATCTTACAAAAATCCTTTATGTCATTGTGTACTGAGAGCCACCTGGATAATTTACATGAAAATATTAACAATGATTTTCTGTAAAATTCCACAAAATATCTAAGATTCCGAAATCAGCATAATCCCCAAAACATGTTTCTTTGGGGTTGTTATGCATCTTTATTTTTTTATTTTCTTCAGGGTGAAGGTTTCATAGTTTTTCTTCAACAAACAGTTGATTTTGATGAATCTACTTTGTCCATGATTGACTTCTCACAAATTGTTATCATAGCAAATTCTGAGAAATACGAAAACTGTGGCATATTAGGTAAGTGTTTTGTACGGCCTGTGTACATTGTCAATTTTGTGGGTTCTAGTTACAGTTTTTAAAAACTGTCTTATCTAGTCTACCAACAATTATTTTCATTAATATGATTAACTTGTGACCAAATTAAAATTCCGTGATTTATCTTGTGTGAATTGCTAAAGAGGCTCTGAAATGTACCCTAAAGAGAGTCCTTGATGACTTGAAACATGAAGTTTCAAACTGCATATCTTTTTTGTTTGACTTTTTCATCATTTGACATACCACATATATTTTAGTGAAATTTTGGCTGTAATTAGTACTAGATTAATTCTCTCAACACAACACTCCTCTTAAGTGCTCAGATATATAACTCAAATGTATGTATCAGTTTTAAGGTAACGGTTACCTTATAACTGATACATACATTTACTAAACCAGTCTTGTATCACTTGTAAATAATGTGTAGGTCTAAATTAAAAGCCTAATCACCCTAAAGGTACCCACCCTATTGTAAATGCAAAACCTATTTAATAAAATTACGTTGTCTATGCATACGGATATTAAAACCATGTTTAAATTGTTCAAGGTTAGTTTAAGGAAATATTCTTCAATAGTACAAATATAGGGTGCCAATAGGGTGGGTAAGAGAAAATGCTTGAATCTGGTGCCAAACAAATCAATACACCTTTTCACGAAGTAATACTTGGAAAAAGGTAGAGCTAATTTGCTGTTTTATCACATAAAACATTTAAAGCCAAATTGTAAAAAGCTATACTGAAATGAAAAGGATTATACTAATTTGACACCAGAAGTCAGATATTATGACTTTGGTTTATACTCACACATAAGCAGTTACGGCAACATCTTGAAAAATTATTTTTTCAAAAATCCAAACCACTATCTATAATTTGTCAAAGTCTCAAGTTGGTTATTAAAGGAACAGATTATTTTTTGACAATTTCCATCTATAACCCATCATCATCAGCAGCAGCAGCATATTGGCTTAACAATCATCATAATATGGTATAAAACTTAACTTCCGCTTATATATGCACTTTCTATAACCACAAAATCTTTACGTAACTAGAAACACTGTTATGGGCTTGTGAGCATGCAAACAAACATTTCTGTAGAATGACCCAATTATAACCAAAGTACTATGGAATCATTGATAATTAATATCTTATCCACCAAAATGGTGGATAATCCTTGACTAAACAGACCTCTATAATTTTCAGAGGCAATCATTGCACTCACGAGTGGCAAACAGCTCATTCCAATTAAGATGCAAAGTGACTTCTCTCCAAAAGGATTGCTAGAATTATGTATTGACTTCCATGACAAAAGTGCATTTGATGACAGTTTCAATATGCTAGTGAAGGAAATCAGCAGACTAAGTCAAGGTGAGTATTTAATAGATCCCAATACAAATTATATTATCAGCAGGTAAAAACCTTCAGGATATCAGTACTGATCTCCAAAATTGTTCCAAATGGCTATCCGATAACAAACTAACCTTGCATCCTGCAAAATCTGAAGCTATTCTATTCAAAACAAAGAGAAACAGAATATATCCCAAGGTACTAAAAAATGATTTAAATGGACATTTAATCAAGGTAAAATAATCAATGAAATTTCTCGGCATCGAAGTAGACCAGCAATTAACATTTGATTGGCATGTAAGCAAAACCATCTCCAAAACCAACAACAAACTGAAATTTATTTGTAGACACAATAAATACTTTGACACCAACACTAAGAAGATATTTTTCGAATCCATCGTTCAGAGCCATGTTGAATAGGCTTGTACGTACTGCCTGGTTCTATCTACAATATTTCTAAACACCTGAAAGCCAAACTTCAGACAACTCTAAACCAAATGGTTAGGCTCATCCTGGACCTTGGACCAAGATCCTACATTGGTAATAAAGAACTTGAACAGCTTGGCATTTTAAATGTTACAGAAAGAATAAAACAAACACTGGAACAAGAGACTATAACTTCACAGGGCCAAAACATTATCAAAAGACATTTAGCTCAAATGCTATCAAGCTTTGGAACTTATTATCAAACAAGCAAGTAACAAGAAGACCCTTTAAAACAACTGATTAAAAACATGCTTATCAATTCAAAGGACATTACATAAATATATCTCTTCGCCTGTTCATGTTGGTGCTTATAACTTATAAAAATACATAATTTTATCAATCTTTATTAATACTATTATTTTGATCTTCATTTCACAATAGTTTTCTATCATTTAAAATAAGTCCATCACTTTTATGGGTTATCCTAGGCAAATAATTTACCTTTTCTTATCATTGTTACAGTTTGTCTCGATTTATTCTGTTTCTTTTTATTGTTCATATGTATAATTTATGCAAATCATTTTTGTTTATATTATTTGCCAAATCAAACTAAATGTTAAGAATAAGCCATAAAAAATGGGGTTCAGCAACAGCAAATTGCAACAAATCAATAACGTAATGACATGAAAATCCCAGATGCTGTTTGGGTTGGTTTATTTTTGTTAATTGCATCTTTAGAGTGTATATTGTTAGATATGTAGCTAGCTTTAAAGATAAAAATTTAGATTTACAATAATTATTCTATTTTTATTTTCATAACCTAACTCTGCTTCACATGATATTGATATCACCTCGTTGCATGATTGTATGAAACCTGGTATATACTTGAATAAAAGAGGATAGATAGGTTTGGGTAATGCATAATTACCCAATATCAAAATTATGTAATGGTATCTGGAAGTTTAACGCGATTTCACTTATTATTTCAGCTATCAGTCTAAGTGATGATTGGCACCTCTACTTTGATGAAGAAGATACCTCTGAAGATTTCAGTGATGATGATGAAGTGGCAAGTCATGACCAAACAAGAAAATATAAAGTAGAAGAAAACAAGCCAATCCATGATACAGCAACTGAATTGCAGGAAAAGTATGCAGGTGTCTTACCCAACAGTGAAGGTGCTGCCATGGGTGCTATTGGAGAAGTCTTGAAAATTCTTGGAAGGTTAGAGAGCTATGACAGCGACTTGCACCTTGAATGTCAGACAGTCATTATGAAGGTGTATTTCAATTGTAAAGACCATCTGGAAGTTGTATGTGTAGCAATGATTGAACAAAAATTTCATGGTGAGTAGCTAATAATGAGCGGCATACTGATATTAGATTAATTTCAAAATACAGCTACTGACCATGTAAAAATTAAACCATTTTAGTGATACAGTTTAGGATGGAGCCATAGAAAACACGGAATTAGGTACTGGTACCACCAAGGTGGCCCAGAAGCCTATCTTTCACCACAGAACCACACTTAAGGTTCAAAATATATACCTTATGTTAAGTACAAAAAAGGTCAATGTGGTAATATTCCAAGGCTGATAACTAATATCAAGGTCCGGGGTTTTAGGGTATTAGCGTGCAAAAAGCCATTTTGTTTTGTTTTTAGACCCTCCAAGAAATTTCTAGGCTGTATCAATATGAAAATGTTGGTCTGATATTGTGATGAGTAGTATATTTGATTCAATCCTCAGGTTTTGAAGACCATTCTTAACAGATTCAATGATATGACCCAATAAGTAAAAACATCTGAATTGGTCAACAAAGCTCCCGTCTGTAATTTAATAGCTGTATATGTTTGAAAACCAGACCTTTGTAAAATGTTTGCTTGCAGTCACTAAAATACTGATTGTTTTCAAAACTAGCTGACCCCTCTAGGTCGCAGAAAGAGATTATAATCTCTAAAAATGAAAATGGACCTACTTTTTTTTAACTAACCCACCTTTAAATAACCTCACCCATAAAGGTATTTAACAAATGAAGTTATGTTTGAAATTGTTGAATGTTTTTTGAAGCTTTATCATGAAAATGTAGTTGATGCAAAGCTAATTCTGAGTAGTATGTGTGTATATATTTTGTTTAAACTTATTTTGCATAATTATATTCTGTCACTTTTGTAAATACCCTCTAGAGGGCCCTTTATAAATCAATGTTGACGCTGTTAAGGTTTTACCCTCAGGAAATAAAGCTTTTATTATCATTATTATTATTATTATTATCATTATTATTATTATTATTATTCAGTTTTGTTTTCATTCAATTTTTGTTTCATTGTGCACAAAACAACGGAACTAAAC
>JAVSBT010090438.1:3868-15943 GCA_033118115.1 Pharyngocirrus eroticus
AAGGCTCTCTCAGAACTAAATAAGATTGATCTACATCTAATTTACAGTAAAGCTTGCCTTCCACTTCAAAGATATTCTAAATTGATCCAAGAGCTATTTCTCCCACTACAAATGTAGTGATACCTTTTTTTGCTAAAAGCTGGAAATAAATTGGATTTGTTCTAGTCTTGGTAAGGCTCTCTCAGAACTAAATAAGATTGATCTACATCTAATTTACAGTAAAGCTTGCCTTCCACTTCAAAGATATTCCTGGACATTACAAAATCCCATCTCAGTGTTTAAAGAACAACTTACTAGGGGTCTAAAATTATCTTTTAATATTTTGTTATACTTTTTGATATCTATTAAGTCATTAGGGAACAATATTTTGCTGGCTAGTTTCTTTTTCATCACTTTGTTTCATGGAAATCCAAATCAAATCCTTCACCAAGTAGGGAAATCCTTGATGACAACAGGGAATTTTGGGTAAATTGACCGATAAATTTGTTTTACTACAAGCCATACAACAAAAATTGTAAATTCTGATTTCACTAGATGGCCTTACCAGTGACAAGTATGCAAAACATTAACAGAAAGTGAGAAATGTCGTCTATCGAAGAGGAAGGCAAAATATCATTGCCTGTGACCTGAGAAGAGGACTGTGTGAAGTTATAATGATGTCACAAATACACACTTTGTAGTCTTTCCCAAAACTATGAATTAAAATCGTCATTTGAAGGGCTTTCCCAATAATCAAAAGTGCTCAAAAATTTATTAAAATGGCTTCATTAATTTCTTTCATCAACAGTACAGGTTCAATATTTGCTTGTAAGTTGGCAAATGCTGTAAATACGCTTGTGATGGACCCTCGCAAATACTTCTTTAAGATAGTTCTGGACATTACAAAATCCTATCTCAGTGTATAAGATCTTGTAAAATTAAGCAAGTCATCCTTTTAAATTTTACAATGAACTTATTGTTCCATAACAAAAACAACCTCCCTCCTAAATGGATGAAATAGCATCTCTGTATTGGGTAACAGGGGGGGGGGGGGTCGGTTACAACTTTACATGCTCTTACATCTATCATTTGTTTCCCTAGACTTTTCACATCGTTTTTTTTTATGTCGATACTAGATACATACCAAAGCCACTACATGTCAGATAGACTTATTCTCTCAATAGAAAAACCATCAAATAACAGACTCCAGGCCAAGTAAAACTATAATAAATCACAGGAAATACATGAAGAAGTATACTGCCATCATGATAAATTCAAATCCATTCACATAACTATAAAGAAATTGCATCTAATATAAGGTCATTGAAAGATAAAGGTAAATGTTCTCATGTAGATTAGATATGTCAAATAATGATATTATTTCTGTTTTAGTAAACCCTGCCCTAAGCAGTACTCGGTATACTTCCTGTATATGGAAGTTTTGGCTTAGTAGCCTTTATACTTATTTTGTTTATGGTTAAATTACCATATTGGTGCTAAATGTATTTTTGTTGTTTCTGGTGCTAAATGTGTGCAGAATCTCTTTTGTATTATGTATTATATTTTTGTATTTGTTTTATGGACCTCTGCATCAGCAGTTGAGTCTGAAATAAAGTTTTGAATTGAATTGAATTGAATGTCCTTACTACACATATGGAAGTAGACAGGTAAAATCACTTGAGTTTCACAAACTACAAAAAAAATCTTGTTGTCTGTAGAAAGGCATGAAAGGGGACTCACTGATCAATCAGGGTTTTGTAGTGGAGACTCACTGATCAAGTAGGTCCTAGGCTAAAATTATATGCTGCTTATAGTAGGTGCCAATAGGTGGAGTTATTGCATAGCTTATAGTAGGTGGATTTATTGCAATAATTATAATCCATTTTCATTTTCCTGACATTTTGACATATATATGGACATGATTATTGTCAATTGTTAATTTTCTATCCAAAAGCTTTCTATAATGCCTCTAGTTGTTATAATAACTTGTTTAGAAAAAATCTGTCTTAACAATTTAGCATTGGAGATGTTTCTTGTCTAAAAACTTTCAAGCAGAGTCTGATCAACCTTAATAATGGCCTCAATTCCTTACATATATTGTCCCACATTTCTAGAAATCATGAACGTGGGTAAAAAGCTAAGGAGCAGAATATAATATGTCAAGTGGTCCAAATGAATTTCAGGATCAGAAAAATAATATCCTATGAAGGACCAATAAGGCCTGGTAGTTATATAATATTCTGGTGCCAAACAAAGGATTAGTATAATCCTTTTCATTAAAGCATAGCATTTTACAACATGGCTTTAATTTTTGTATGTGATAAAATAGCAAATTATTGCTACCTTTTTCCAAGCATTGCTTTGTGAAAAGGTGTATTGCTTTGTTTGGCACCAGATTCAAGCATTTTCTCAAGGTCATGTGATATAACTATCAGTCCCTATACAACATGAACCAAAATCAGCTTGAATAAGGGAAAGCAGGATTCAAGAAGAACATCATTCCCATACATAAGGTGGCAGTATCACATGATTACAAGAGTTACACAAATGTGAACAAAAATCTTTTGGAAAAGCCTACCTTCAAATGCTTTTGTGGCAGTATCCACTAACTGTGACCAGTCTAAGCCCGCTGCAGCATCAGGGAGTGGTAAGTTACTGCTAGCAAATGACTGACTGACAGGTCTTCCAGATGGGGGTGTGGCTTCTACTATAGCCCTCGGAGACAGTTTTTTCTCTTTACTAGCTTCTTCTACACGTCTATTGCTGTTACTGTTGGTTTTTGATTTAGACATTGGCCCAAACAGACCTTCACTCCCATAGGCATTCTGTTTTCTGTTTCCTTTAGAGCTGTATATGCTTTCATCAGACAAAGTCCTTTGAAGTCGTGGAGCTTGCTTAAAATTTCTTTTTGGAGGCACAGGCTACAATAAAGTAAAGACTAACTTTGTGATGTATGTGGTTCAAAACCTTGCTAGAAAACATTTCAAATAATTGATTTGAGAAGAATATATTGTGATTTACCATATCAAGTTGGTACAAAATCACAATCTTTATTTTGCTAGTCATCAAAGCATTTTGATTAAATCCCAAAATAACACATTCAATCTTTTCATACCTTTTCAGATCCACCTTTTTCTGAAAAAGAGGAGTCTAAATCCAATAGCTTTCTGAGGTCATCTTGTACTGTACTTGATTTATTTGCAGCAGACAACTTTGTACTTGAAGACACGCCTGGTCGCAATCTACTGTTCAAGCTTTCTTCTGAAGACAATCCGGAAAGATTCCTAAAAAACAGGAGATTACTATTGATCAACCACACACACGGGAATTAATAAACATAGAAAATAATTCCTTGGATACTAGGATTTATTTTATCTTTTATTTTTGATGAATTTTGAAAGAATAAACAGATGCCCCTTTAATTCATATATACGACATGTATGACACTAGGAAGTGGGGTTTTCTTCCAATTTTATTTGACTTTAAATCTAATCATAATATTGTCCAGGGATTCTTCCTGAAGAATCTCTAAGTTATTAGCATTAGAAAAAGTAACACATATACATGTATACAGTATAAATAGATGACAGATACTTATAGCTTAAATAAAAGCAGGCATCTACAACCCAAAGATGTTGGCATTACTGATGACTTCATGCAATCGGTGTCTGTGGTAGTGAGTGCACCAATCTAAACAGTCTTTTTTTATCATGATATTTGATAATCAATTCATTTTTGGGGGGTAAGGGAGGGTGTATGTGTATGTGTATGTGTGTGTGTGTTATTGTTAACAAATTTGTGATTGTCACCCAGAGAACATGTCTCATATCTTTTACAAAAGACACAGCCTTGTATTTTTCACACAAGCTATTGTATCTAAGGCAGACTTTGTGAGTTGTTTTCCCAAACCTATATGCCACACTTAAAAACACAATAATACTGTCTAACTCTTTCAGAATCAGAGTCATGCAGAATGGAGACTTGACACATAGAAAATGGATTGTTCTCTGGGGACAAGAGCAAATCATAGAGCATTACTCCCCTGTCATTTTGTTAGCGATTGTCTTACAGCCAAGGAATTAGTCTGTCATTTATGCAGGTTTATATCATATTGTCTTTGTATTAGAACACAATATGTTAAAACAAAAAGCACTAATTACTAAAGGCAAATGGGCATCCAATACTATCATATCAGCCTTCTATAACATTGGACAGAATCCATGCCTTACAGTGACACATTTGCAAATACATAAGGACTTGAAGGCACAATGTTAAGTTTTGTTCAGAAACTTGAACCAAATATCTTTTGATTGTAAATAAAAACTAAGTCTATCAATTGGTTAATTGCATTTTCGATAGATATCAAGCTTGGCCATGCATAATCAACATATTCCTGCATAATCAACATAATCTCTCCAACCCAAACTTTAATAATAATTAAAAAAACACGTCCACAACTATCTCTTACATTGTGATCTTCTTAAACTGTACATTCAAAGATCATATCACCATGTTCAATATAATCTTTATCACGTTTATGCATTCAAGTTTTAAATTTTACATAGATTCTAAATTTATCTATTTAGCCGTTGTTAATGTGTAAGATTTTAGCTAAGTGTTAAATCTGATGCTTAGATGAGAAAAAGGCAAGAAATATGTATTTCCTCTCTAAGTGGATAATAGAACTTATTGGCATTTGAAGTTAATTGAAAGATCCATTATAACAGGTAGTTCACGTCCTTTCAGACTTAACTTGACCACAGCGTTTTAGAAAATGTCAAAAACAAATAAAATAGGTGGAAAATTAATCAACTTTATGGACATTCTTTAATTTTACTCAAGGAATATCTTAAAACATGATGAGGTTTCTTTACAAAAATGGAAAAAATCTTAAGGATTGATAAAATCAAGGTGTTTGTATCTATCTTATGAGCTGTCTAATAAAATTCTGCACTTTCTTTGGTGCTTGCATAAAATGGGGACTCATGCATTAGTATCTCAAATAATAAATGCTGGTTTGAAAAGGTATTAGTACTGTTCACATCTTGATCATTTTTGCAAGCAGTTTTTATGAATGAGTGTTAAACCCATTGTAAGATATTTGTTAATTTGTACAAAAGTACTGAATATTAACCACACCAAGTCAAAGACAGCACAGTCGTTTTGTTGTTTCATAAAAATTAGAATCACATTATTAGTTATAGAAGAATAAATGAGTTTAGGCTGACAAGAGGATTCTACAACATACCGCTGATCTAAGAATCGAAGGGATACATTGGTGTGTCTTCTATGGATTCTGGAACACAAATGTCATTGAATAACAACAATATCATCAACTGTAACTGATCAAGCTATAGGTTAACAATTCAGATGGAACAGATTTGATTTGCTGTAGGTCTTCTTGTGAGGGGAATTTTATGAATCAAAATGAGTTGTACTACAGTACTGTAAAGCAGTATCTACATCGCATGGACATTGACCAAGACTTTGTTAATCTTAAAGTTTGTATAAACACATTGATAGTCCTTTGTGCACAAGTCAATATCTGTATAAAATGTTAGTGACAGGAAAAAGTAAAAAACCCAAATCATTATTTGACACTTATCTGTTCAAATTTATTGAAGCTTTTTTTATTTCTAAAGCAAACCAAAAGTTTCAAATAAGTTTAAATACTGGTACTCCAGAAAAAATAAATATTAAATATTTAAAAAATCGTCTGAGGGAAGTCAAAGTACTGCTGAACACTTCAAACAGGGGTCAATTTACTTGAGGGACAGAGGGACCTGCCGTTTTTATCCCATTATAAGTATAGGATCATGGGACCTGTAATTTTTTAAAGATTTTAGCAATTTTCTTAATAATCATGTTTGCAGGTCCCTCTGAGAAAAAAAATTAAATTGACCCCTGTTAAATCTTTTAATTGACAAAACTTGTATCTGATGAAGTTACCCAGATATAGTTTTGAAATGCAATAAAAAGAACAATCCTATCTTCTGTTAGAATAGTCACCAAGATGTCAAGACTAGGACTGAATGGAGAGGTCACTGGAATATTGTTGGAATATTTTGCAGCCAAAATTCATGCCTTATTTTTCAAGATTGCAGGCATATGCAGGACATTTTTTAATCTTTATTTGATTTAGCTCAAACTGAATATGTCACTAAGGCTTAGTCTAAGCATTCTTCATAACTTCATTTCATACCCCCACCCCCCCCCCCACTATGTCAAGTGGATCAAAATATAAAGAATTGATAAATCTTGATGTTTTATAAACCAATGTGTGCCTACGTCTACTTAATATGAAAGTGTTTCTTCAAATCCTTTCATTGGTGTGTGTCACATTACATGCAGTGGTGACCCCATATCACAGTGTGTCAGCATTCATTTCCACTTAGTAGTATCACATTGGTAAATCCCAAAGCTTTCATTGCTACCTAGCCAATATTTCTACCCACAATTCCCATTCCCAATCAGGCTGCGATCAAATTTTGGCAAAACTTTCCGCGAAAATGTCAAAGGTCAAGTACAAAGGAGAAGGATATAAAGCATAAGAACAAAACAATAAAAAGTAGGAAGAAAAAACTTCAATCTATTATCTACCAAGAAGTGTCTACTTCTGTTGAAATTACCTTCTACTATCAGTCTGTCGTATATCTTGCCACGATTTGTGGAAGCATTTTCTGCCGATGAGGTATAAACTAAAGAAAAGGTTTGATAGAAGAGACATTTTGATTGGCTGGAGAATTTTGGCAAACAGAGAGGATCATGGAGGAGACTTAAACCTCCCCTGCTTGGCAGCTGCTTTTTAAACCAGGCATCATTCACCAGTTTCAAATTTTAGGACTTTCAACAAGTGTATGAACCCAGTTATAATATGCAAAGATTCAGGGAAATGTTTATTCTTTTTTGATTCCATTTCAGTGAACACTTCAAGCACATCGAAAGTTTTGACCCTTGACCCCCATACAACCACTGTCCATACAATATATGCTAATGACATGCATAGAGGGTATCAGAGTCAGAACAGATTTTGTTATTCCTTGTCAGTAGAATCTTTATAAATTAGATCGAATTAAAAGTCTTTCAGAAACCTACCAGTTAATAATTTCTCAAACAACCCCTTAATTTGTTAAGTTTTCTCTTTAATTTAAGTTAGTAAACAAATCAACAGCATTTTCTAACCTTTAGTCGCAGCACTTTAGTAAATATAAGTTCCCATTTTAAAAAAAAGTGCTGACTTATTGACCTATGAAGACCCTTATTATACTTTATCAGATGTTATGTTATTCTCTACATTATTTTTAGAATAGCAAATGTACAGCTAGTTTTAGTAATTATAGCTAAATAAATATGGAAGGATAGGCCTAGATCTAACTATGGAATTTTATACCAAATGTCAACTCTTCTAATAAATGTCTTGCTTTTCAAACAGTGCATTGAAAAAACTATAGAAATCAATCAAATAAACAAAGATTCAAGTGGCTCATTTTAATTTAACAATATTTTTAGAAGATGAAGCATGCAAATAAATCAATAAATCAGTAAATAGATAGAGGTCTTGTAAGGCCATTGTGGACAGTGATTACATGTGAGTAAGTTAGACCAAAATAATTCTATGTGAATGAATGTCAACCAAATAAAGCAAAGAATATATCCCACTGCCAAGCAGGAAAAAATGATTAGAAAAGATATTGCCTAAATGGTCTAAGTAACGTCTTCCTTTGACAATTTTTTGAATTTTTCTCTCCTTTTTTGTTTCTAAACAGAAGTTTCTCTGAATATCATGAAAGGTTCGCCATCTCTGCCAATTTCAATAAAAGAACAAAGAAAAATACGACGAATTAGGAAAGTTCTTGCATGAAAACTAAAAAAACACAAGGAGTATCAAAAGCAGGTCTCACTGCAGATTTGTTGCTTTATGTCTTTAAAAATGGTTTTTAATCAAAATTTTGCGAAATACATGGCCGTATCATGAATAAAAAGCAACTTTTGCATAGGAACAAGATTTCCTGTCCATTTTGTGATAAGAAATGTTATTATTGAAAGGTTGTTTCCTTGAAAATAAAGCAACGGTTCACAGCAGTAAGGGAGATTAGACCACTTTTAGCAAAAAAATGATCCAAAACTTCCCACTATATTTAAACTTGGGCAATAGAAAATCAAACAAAAACGTATCAAAAAGCAAATATTGTAATTCAAAATATCATGCAAATCAACTGCCATTATATAATAGGTTTAATAATTCACAAGACTATTTAAGCAAAGTAAAAAAAAACTAATCTTACAATGTATCAATATACTCAGCCTAGTATCAACCAAAACCCTCTTTATTTTTAAGTTCTTGGGAAATCAATAAGCATTAATCAATGTGGGTAGAGAGGTAGAGGTTTTAATGTCAACACTACTGATAATCCATTACATCATATTGTTGGATTGACACACTTCTTTTGGTAAATTTTCATCATTGTATTTTTCAACACAAAATATATAAACATATAAAAATGATTTCTTTCCCATACATCTACAATTTGCATTTCTAAAAACCTTGGGCAAGAAATGATTTACCAAATATGATGTCGGATTTTTTCAGTGTAGAACCATTCCCCATCCCCCCCCCCCCCCCCGTCTACAAATTAGTACATTCTTCACCACCTATTCCTCTATAATGTCTATGTTTAGTAGTTTTTATTGAACACATACTTGCGTGTTGGCTGAGGACTGCTACGATTGCTACTGTTGGGTGATGTGTCTACATATGATCTTCTGTTTGCTTGCTGTGTTTGGAACGCTAATTGACGCCTTTGGCCCATGGGCGATAAGTCTGTTTTTAGCCTGCTTCTAGTTTCTGAAATTATATTGTAAAATTAATAAACAGATGCACACTGCCTATGAGTTGAAACATTCAGTATTCACATCAAAGTACTACAACAAATTCTGAAAAATCAACAGCTTATTCTATTAGTTTTCCCCAATTTTGAATAACTTTTGATCTAACCTATCTGTTCCATGTATGATAGACACATGTCTTTTGTCTCAACTTTCCCAAAAACATAATGATTTGAAATTATATATGTAAGAGGGTAATATTTTATCACGTTAGTCCTTACAAGCCGAAGTTCTTCATAAAAAACATATGTAAAGAAAAACCTTAAAGCATAGAAAGACTTGTATTGCTTTACCTTTATTTCTGTCCAGTTCCAAGCTTCCATAATGTTGTACATGTTGCCTGCTGGAACCGCTGGAATGTGAACTTGCTGTATCAATGACACCATCTCTATTGTATCTAGCTTGATTAGGAAGACGGGAATCCACAGTGGGGTCTTCATAATACTGAGAGGAATGATCTAGGTGTGTGTCTTGGTCAGAATCTTGATATGTATGGGCTTGGACACCTCTTGACTGCTTAGGGCCATAGTAACTAGTAGTCCCTGGTCCAGTTTGCTCCCCACGGCTGTATTCTTGTGGTTGGTGGCTAGCGCTAGGAAGGTACCAGCTTGGGGAATGTTGACTGGCTGCCTGTACTGCGATTTCCTGGTTATAAGCTGGATAAATAGTGATCTGTTGTTTATAGTTTGTGGCTCCCTCAGAAGGATCTTGTTGATTATGACGATGCTTTTCTTCTCCAATGTCATACACTTCGTCTCCCTTCCCCCCGTGGCTATCACTCAGACCCTCCAAAGATCCATGACCCGATGACCTAGAGGCACCACTATCATTGGATGGCTGTTTACCATGTGACCCTGGAGAATGATTAAACGCTCTGTTGTCAAAAGCAAGACTCACTGTTCTGGAATCCGCATAATTGCTACTGCTGCTCCCAGGGCTCCCCTTTTCTGTGGTTCTGATATAAAAAAACATACTACAGTCAATATCATAGAACTAGTTCAAAAAGTATGTATAGGTCTATATAACCTCTGTAACCTAGAAAACATGATTTTCATAGAATCCATTTCTACAATCCTTTCTATACTACAGACAAAGTATGTGTATGGATTCAAATCTACATCCTAATGTACAGGGTGATCAATAGATAAGGAAATGTTTAATCTCAAGTTTTTGCATAAATATCATGTAGAAACGAAAGTCTTGTGCAGCCTAGTTGCCAAAAAATTATGGTAAGTATTGACTCCTTTCATGCTTACAATTTTGCTTTTTGAGAAATGTGTCATCATTTCATTCAATCTACAATGTTATCAAGTACATGCTATTGAATTTCTAAGAGGAAGCTGGTACCTTTATTTTAAACAAAAGTCTTATCAATCATCTTGTAATTATACTTTGATATCCTCTTTATCTCAAAACTTACCTTCCAACAAGTCTGGCATGTACTGAATGTGATTTAATCATTGCAGGCCGGGGGGATGCTGTCACTAAATGCATGTCATCAACATGTTCCATATTTGAAAAGTGATATGCTGAATGAGTAGGCTGAACATCTTCAATTCCCCTAGAAAAGACCATAGCACAATTTAATAAATAATCTCATTTTTTATGAATTAATCTTTGGGACAAGTATAGATCCTTGTGTGAATTCATTCATCTTGTGTTTATCTGGTCTTGTTTTTCAATACTATAGTCTTACTTGCAGTATCATGAATTATGATTATGGTTGCTATGCACATACCTAGTAACCCAAAAGTTTTTCCTACCAACAAGGACATTTACTATTTCAACATAAAACAGCCTCACGAAAGACCTGAAGTACCTTAATTACAATAATTCTACAAAACAATTACCTTCTTGGAGTGCCTTCAACAATCGGTGGAATAACAATTACTTTGACTGTGAGGGAGGTCCTCAACAGATCAATCATCTGGTCATGAGTCAGGGTTGCCGTGGCAACCTTACATATTTCAA
Source organism: Pharyngocirrus eroticus (assembly GCA_033118115.1). Classification (NCBI taxonomy): domain Eukaryota; kingdom Metazoa; phylum Annelida; class Polychaeta; family Saccocirridae; genus Pharyngocirrus; species Pharyngocirrus eroticus. Next base: position 14,705 of record JAVSBT010090438.1, read on the forward strand.
CCAATCTGCTACCAGCTCTTATTCCAGATTGCCACGCATGTCCAAAATGTTCTACATCTGACACTATGCCTTCATGATGCACATGGAAACCAAGCTGACCCATGCTGTTCCTCCTCAACGTCATCTCAGTGGTCTGAAAGTAAAACAAAAGTAATGTAGTCCCTCTACCACTCAACACCCTGTACAAAATAGCTGACTATTCATGTTTACTACCATGCAGGTTCTAAACAACTGGATAACAATAACATTTCAACTTGAATTTGCATAAAAATAAAGAATTGAAATGTTTCTACAATAGGCTACACATAATGTAGATAAACAGTGCAGCACACAACTCTTCATTCATTGTGGCTCATATAAATGTAAAATGTGTCATCAAAATTTATAGATGACTTTTACAGCTTTTATATTTGTGATATTTGTTTAAAATTCATAATTGTATTGTATTGTATTGAAGCTTTTTTTTAAAGAGGGTAACCCATTCAGCAGTGCTGATCTTCTGATAAGAGATCAGACCAATACAACTGAGTGATAACTTTATGAGAGACTTTCTATGAAGCTTTCACCAATCTGTGATAGGAGCGGTAATAAGAGAAAGATATCATTGAATGAAAAAGTAACTACATAATAAAGAAATAAATTCACATTTAATACAATCTGTATTTAGCCATTTTTTGTCAAAATCTAATATGTAGATGACAAAATATAATATGTAAATGAACTAGGATAAGCTCAAATTGGGCAAAGATTGGTAGTTTCTAGTAGTTGTGGGTATTTGGGACAGTAATCAGAAGGTATAAAGATAATTAGTATGTGGTATCTTTAATAAGTTTTGATTTTAACAAAATATTTGTGAATGTATCATTTAATAATGACTCACCTCACATCCTGATGATACAGCCTGGAGCCTGGAGACAATTTCATGGATTTCTTCAGTGTCAGCTGAAATGGTGCGGAATGAGACACATTCGCCATGGCAGTAGTACAACCTCAAACTGCAAATGAGAATAAATAGAGAAATAATGTAGAATAATTCTTTAAATTCATTGTTTTGTGCCATACAATCAAATAAAAAACAGTGTCAAATAGACTGGTGGTCATAAAGTTGTTAAATCTCAATTGGGTAATCCACCAGATCCGGGCCCTGTTTTGTCCCCTTAAGGGGGGCGAAACAGGTTCAACTCTGTTACCAACAATTTGAGTTTGGAGCTCATTTGCTACTCTATACACATTTTTGAC
>JAVSBT010090549.1:0-15938 GCA_033118115.1 Pharyngocirrus eroticus
CACTAAAAGTACATTGACAATATGCCAGATGACAAGATGACTAGAAAATACTGAAAAATTACATTTATAATCTACTGTCCTTATCCAGACAAACAACTGCTGGCTATGAAACTGTCTCCGTTTGAGCTACTTTAAACCCATGGGAGTTCAGATGTAATCGTAATCAAAAATTCAACACATTCAATTCTTTATTCTGGAGAATATATAAATCTTATTTTGACTTACTGTTTTAGCAACATAACCCATGGGTTCTGGATACTGATGGGTCAGCAGTGCAAGGAGAGCAGTAAATGAGCAAAGTCCAGCAGTGAAAAGAATAAAGAACGGAAGCTCTTTCTTGGGATACACTGACAAGTCATGAAAAGCTGAAACAATGAATGAAAAAAAAACCCACTTCATAATTCATACTAAAACAGGATTCTTTTCAAAAATTACTTATCTTTATTCGTAAACTCAAAATTTAAGTACACATGAAATATTTTGTGGCCTAGAAATGAAGGAGACAACAGCTATTTAGCTAGTGTATTGTTTCAACATTCAAATTGATTCTTTAAAGATTTAGATTCCCTTACACAATACAATATAATTGCACTAATATAATATGATGAGTAACAATTTAAATTTGACAAACCTGGTAGGAGTTCTTTGTCTGCATTTTCTGTGCATGTTGGATATGGATAAAATAAATGGCCTTTCTCTAGTGGATATGGAATCATACGGAATGCTAGGAAAATAGAAAAGTTGAAATTAGATATCAATGCCAATGCCACATCATAAAATCAGCCTTTTGTTTGTTCTACAAAAACAAGATGTCTTTTGTTTCTTTAGATATCAAATAATCAAAGATGATAGATTGGCTACAAGGCTGTTGTTTGGTCAGCGCCATTCCTTTCAAACAAGCACAGCCAAAACCATTTAATTCACTTCTTCTCAAACTTAATATCAAATATTATTATCAACCAACTAACAAACAGAAATTCTTCACTTTTAACAATGCATCAAGATTGTGGCTCCACTTTGTAAACAATACTAGGAGATACTTACTGCCTTCCCAGGTACAGTGCAATAAGTTGAGAGCGCCCTCTACCCTTTTCCAGTGAGATAAGTGAAAGAACGCATAGGCAATAGCTTCACTGTCTCCTCTCTTGAGTATATGTTCAGGAGGTAAAATAAGACCCTTCATTTCTAATAAGTACTGAAATAATTATAAAACATACATTTAGTTAATAAATTTCTTTTTATATCTTTTGCTTTTGACTTTTGGATCGGGGTATTTGAGTTTTTTTCTTTTTTTTTGTGACTTACCTTTGGTACATGCGGATTAAACTCCACCGCTCTGTGTATGGCCTCTACTGCATTCATCTCAGCTGTACTTAATCCTCTTTTAGATGCTATGTCAGGAGAAAATCTATCAAAATGGAATGAAATCAAGCTTCAGTAAAAACCAAATTTATTTTAGGATAACAGATGAGAGATTTCTATTCTTCTCAAATTGCAAAGATCTAAACATATTCCCAGACAGTTTGAGGCCTGCCATCTAGTGGATGGTCAAGGTTTTATCCACTCAACAGAATATAATTATACATTTTTGATAGGATCTCTCTAATACTAAGGGCTGTATACTAGTACTCATTAACACTATCATATTTCACTGCCTTACAGGGATGTTTGATTAACTTACTTATCTGCTACCTGTCTGGCTTTTAGTAATGCTGCTGTGTAACATATAGTTGCTGACTTTGGTAAACTGATATCTGAAGATATGAAAGTTAAACGGTCTAATTATTATCACATCTAGTATAATAATGAGTAATACTACTCTATAAAAAGCTCTTCAAAAAGAGGAAAACTATCTTCAATATTTTCCTATATGTAGCCTATTTGTGTCAAACAAAACAAAAATGATTTATTGGACTAGAGGCTTTATATCTAGACTTCCAGTGACAAATATTGCCATGAAGGCACAACAGAATATTGTGAGGCGATCTAAAGTTTGATAAAAGGTTATCTCTAATGATGAATTTGAAAAATATTTAGCGATCAATTTAGAACATTTGGCTACTGGACCAGATAGCATTTTTGTTAAGAAAATGTCATTTTTTTACAAGACCAGAATGATAATACTTTAACATTGGATTGGACAGTCCAGTCCGCCTGTCCAGTGCCTAAATCCTTCACTGATATTCATTTCTTTGAAGTTTTTTTCTTTTTAGAGGTGTTTCTAATATCTTACCATCGTATTTAGCTAAGACGGCTTGTACATCTGCATATGACTGTTGATCTAGAAGAGCTTCTATGAGATTTTCATGGATGTTGAATAAATTGAGCATTGGAAACTCCTTCATGAGCTATATAAAAAGATATAAAAAATATCTTTCTAATGTCTTAACTTAATTCTATTCTTATTGATTTATTACTATAGTTATTTTTTTTGTATTGTTTAAAAAGAATAATTGAAATGGGTTTCATCACAAATTAAGACTGATTAATTAAAAGACAATGTAATTAATATATAGCATTTGTTGTAGTAATAAATCAGTATATGTCACAATATATGGTAATGACACTGTTTTGTTTCTATCAGCTATTGGTGCTTTTTAGTTCCCACTGTAATATGCAAATGCAAAAATTAACTTGTACATGCAGAGGAATGAAATTGTACTAAAACTTACATCTCGCATCATTTTAACTGTTTCTTTTGTGCGGCCTAACTTCCTCGCACACATTGCCAATCTTCTTTTAATGTAGACTAATACATTTGTATCTCTTCCTGCAATGATGGTGAATAAGGATCAAACAAATGCAATGCATTCACAATCACATTAATAAGGAATAATGATCATTGATTCAAAGTGATAAGCCGTTTCAAATTTTGACTGGCAGTTTGTATCTCTGCTGTCATAAATTCTGCAAAATTTGATAAGCAGTTTGGCTCATTTTAGTAGTAAAATAAGTTACTTCTCGTGTATGGTTATTTCATGATACAAAAAATCTATTTCCTAACCCTCCCCATTTTCTTTCTCATTTTCTGAATACATGTATAACTTTAAAGTAAGACAATGTTTTAGAATTCAAGTTTTCTGATCTTCTTAGTATGAGCCATAATACCTGATAAAATGACAATGACAGTGAATCCACAAAACATGAATAATTCAATGTTACATTGTGGGAGCATTTACAAAATACAAACTATATCCTTTCATAAAATTGTCTTTTGATTTACTCAATCAATGATCTTTCAACATTTTCCATGCCTATTGACTTTTCTTGACAATGACACTTTCTGTCAGTTTGATCATGGATAATGGAAACCTCAATTTATTTATAGACTGACTACAAGGTTTATAAAGTGTTGACAAAAAAATCAAAACAACAACACTATTTATAAAAATATAGAAAGGTTGATTCTATTCTTTGCTTATCTCATGAATAAGGAATATCATGTTCCTTGAAAAGGTCATGCAACAAAATACCAAAGCAGCAAAGGTTAGTATAACCTTTCAGCCATATTCATTACAAAATAATAGCATCAAAGGTGGTGGACAGATGTCATTCCCTAACTACATACGTGTATAATTATGCTTATAATCATTTGACTTCTCTTTATGGCATTTTCCAATTAATAATAATTTCTCTTAATTGGGATTACAGGTTTGATATTGTGTAAGAAGCCCTGAGCAAGAATCATTATGCAAGCAACAGGTACTGACATATATAGGATTAGGTAAGTCAAAAGCATTGGCTTTGATTTAGGATGTTGTCTAATTCAGGATATAATCTACCATAGGTAAAAAAGCAACATTGGCTTTTCATTTTTGTGGGGGTGTATCTACTTCTTTGACAGTCATTGTGTTTGAGTGGAATATCAAAATATATATGTACTTTTGAACCCCATTATGTTCCCTACTAGAATAATTATAAATACCCCGACTCTCATTTGCATGTCACTTTATGTTACTGCACTTTCCACATGATTTTTTCTCTGTAGGACTTCAGAAACATTCCGTTTTAAGTCTAACTGCTAGTAAGTAACACTACAACTGTGACTATTTAAGATACTTTGGTTACAACACATTTCAAGAATAACTACCAATTTTGAAAGAGGAGCTTATTCTTTTATAGAGTTTTTCACTCTCTTCTTTTTATTTCTTATTGAGTAGTTGTCTGTCCATTTCCCTTCTCATCTACCCGTAACCATTGGTTACAGTCCATTTTTGTATACATTCCTATTGTTGATGGGCATTTAGTTATAAGATAGTACAGAGGATAGAAGAGATTGCTTTCTTACTGTGTATGGCCTCCATCTGTGTATTCTGGTGCTGAGTCTGTTGCGATTTCTTATAATTTACTTCAGCAAATTTAAAAGCTTGCTTAAATGTCTTCTCACACTGCAATGAGGAGAAACAGAAAACACAAATAATTGATTTGTTTTCAATACCTTCCTGAGATTATATGGAAAAAAAAGGAATAGAAAAGACAAATGTCATCCTTTTCAAAGGAAAGGGTACACATATCCCTACAGCAATAAAGCTGAAAGGTAAAAAAAAAATAACAGAATTGAAAGCAACACTGTGCAAAGATCACCTAGGCTACAGAAGAAATATCCAATGCAAAATCATAATATCTTAAGAATCTTTTAACCATTACATTGAAAGTTTTCTTTGACTCAACTGAGACTTACTTTTGAAATCGACGTTTCATCCAATGTCATTGGACTTCATCAGGATAATGAAGGACTATCTATTTCACCACTAGATGGTAGTGTGGTGAAATAGATTGTCCCAGATGTGGCTCAGTCTGAATGTCCCCTCGTCTCTGTTCATGACAGGACTTGATTTTCGGATCCAATCTATTTCACCACACTACCATCTAGTGGTGAAATAGATAGTCCTTCATTATCCTGATAAAGTCCAATGACATTGGATGAAACTTCGATTTCAAAAGTAAGTCTCAGTTGAGTCAAAGAAAACTTTCAATGTATACATATTACCAACTGAATGAATTTATTTCATGATCTTTTAACCAATTAAAAAAAATGTATTGACAAAAATTGTGACAACTGACAGCTACTGCTAGAATTTTTTACATTTTTTTTCCAAAAGTAACAAGGGACTACATAAATCAATTAAACACAGAAATTAAGCTAAGTCTGAATATGTAAAGTTGCATTTTAGTTTTATTACCTAATTTTCATAATGAACAATTACATCTTCAGGCATTGATAAAACTAAAATGCAACTCTCCATATAATATTCGAACTTAGTTTGATTTTAATTTGAATAAAATTGTCAGATGGTGTTGAATTAAACACATAAAGAAAACATCATGTTATAAACAAATACATGTAGGAGGAACCCCCCCCCCCCTTCCCAAAAGAAAAAGGAGAAAAAGACACCCAATACACAATATGAAGTAATCTTGAAAAATCCATTTCTTGTGATTTTCTGACAATGTTAAATCTTTATATGCATCCAGTTGGTAACCTAGCAACTCTGTCATAATGATATCATATTTTTAGACGCTATCATTTTTAATTGGGTGGCAAATAATATTTCTCACTGTAGTGGTCAGACAAGTAATTAAAATAAGTGTGCCTACTAGAGCTTCAGGCATTGTTAAAAAAAAGCAAGCTGGTGTTAATCATCTTGTAATCTTGTTGAAGGGAAAAAAAGGCCACAATTCAATGAGATTTTATACATAACATGTGATAACCTGACAATATAATGATTCAACAATTATCAGCATGCTTACAGGGAAAAACCCAGCCTTCCACTTTTCAGGATATAAACCTACACCATTATACATAGTATTTAAGCTAGTGTAAAAGCTGTCAGTACTTTAATCATTAATTGTCAGCAATTATGAATTTTATCAAAGAATCTTCATACTGCCAAAGGCCATAAATAAAAATCGATCAAACAGCTCATTCCATTCCCAGCCCCCCCTCAAATGTTAGAGATTGTAAACTTCCAAAAACACTTGGTAACATATATCAATAGTCAAAACAACATATTTGGTTAGTGGCAAATATGTTATTGGTTCAAAGATCCATATGGAGAAAAAATACTATTGTTCCGAAGTTGAATAATTTTTTCTCAACATATTTAAAAAAATTTCAATTAAAAGAGCATTAATTTAAGTGTAAATATTAGACAACACTACACATTTAGGGTTGAAACACTGCTCTAGGCCCTGTATCAGGTGGGATCAAAATAGGTTGACTTTGCTTACTCAATGCTGTGATACAATATTTTAACCTGCAGCATACAGTAATGTTTTTTTTCTTGTCAGCTGGAACTTTTAATGAATTGAACATATTTCTTAAAAAGATTGCTAATAGTTACATATTTGGGCCATCCAATATACTAAACATCAAACCCAATCAAGCCAAAACACCTGTAGATTCCAGGAAATGAGATCAAAGTCTTTGAAAAAGGATTTAGCCATGTTTACATATTAGGCATTGATAGCATTGAACATTTTGCAACAGCTGACATATTCTTGCATGTTTTTAAAATCTAGTAATATTATAGACAAATTTTTATCATTACGAACCTCAAGTATGGTATCACATTCTTCTTCTGCTAATAGAATCATTGCTGGTGCACACCTGAGAAGAAGATGGAAACAACAAAAATCTTCAATTGCCAATTTTATGATAAATCTTACTATGTAGGAGAAAAGTAGGCATTACAGCTGATGAAGGAATTAATACTAGTACACTATAGTTAAACGAAAACAAAAATAGCTGTCATGAATACAACTAGTATAGAAAAACATGTTTAATTCAGTAAGGAAATGATATAGTCTCCATTGGGTATATTGGTTCAGTCAAAGAGAAAGTGAGTCGAAGACTTGACTGACAAAATGACAAACTGGTTAAATCACTGACATATTGAATGTAAATAAAACAATGAATGAATTGATGAATGAATGAATGAATGAACTGATGATGGAATAAGTAATATATCTAATTGTTGATTGGAATACTTACTCTGGATTTTTTTCTAGGGCCTCTTTAGCTGCCTTGATTCTAGCCTGGGGATTCCGTTCTCTCCATGCCATCTGCATTACTATAGCAACAGAAAAAAATATATACCTTAATGGAAAGGAAGCAATTAAAATTGAAGATCATATGAACTAGCTTTCAATACCATATAAGTAATTTCCACTTACAAAAACTTACTTTTCTTAAGACAAGAACAGGATATTGAAATGTATTTCATGGCAACTTACTTCCTGAAGGATAATAAACTATTTTTTTGCCAAGATCGAAATGAAAAAGTTCTAACAAGAAACAAGAATTGTTCATTTCTAAATAAGATATCTTAATATTATATAGAGAGTGGATGGACTTCAATTCTTTTGAAATGTATAGAAAAGAGAAGGAAGGCCCTGAGCAAAACAAAGGAAATTAATGGAAAATAATGGAAGATAGTCATTGGGGTTATACAAGCTTATAGTAAGATTACAAAGAAAAAATGAAAGCCTTTGTCAATGGCCTAGGGAAAAATATTACAAAAGTCTCACAGGTGAAAAGTGTAGATCTTTAATTACTGACAAGATAATGACATGATATGATTGTATAATAATTTGAGTCTCTTCTGTTTTCCATACAAAATGAACAGCTAATTAATGATATGAGGATGATTCTAGTTGCTTTAGTGTTGTAAGACAAAGTATAGTCCATAGTCAATAAGTAAAAACAATCATCTTTTTTCTTATATCAAGTAATCTAATAGTACTAGAGCTCTGATAACATCAATTGTTTGACTGATCACTTTTAAAACTACACATAGCCTTTCAATTACTAAGTATGTAGTTGCTTGAACAATAAACACTTTACACCTTTTGTTTTAGTTTATACGATTGGCTATGGTAAATGAAAGTAAGACAAAAAATGTCCTCAAAACAGCCAAGTCACTTACTTTCATATTCTGGGCGGCCTGCATCATGTTCACATGTAAAAAATGTCTGATGATCTTGAGCTGATAGATTCATATCATAATATGTAAGAGGTTCTTTTTGTGTAGCCAACGTAAACCTATGATATTCTGCACCTCTAAATAAATTTAGTGGATTCCGCCATACTTTACATTCTGCAAGATAAGGAACAAGACTCAATGCCAATGAAGATTTAATTAAATTTTGCCTTGAATTGTAAACAATTATACCTCATCTGGTACCAAGTGTAGTAAAATGCCTATATTCATGTATAAGATGTCCCTCTTGCCAATCAATTTGCCATCTCTAAATGAGTCCCATGGTGAGATTGGTGTTGAATTTGTGACAATCATTGAAATAAAAGCTCATCTTTTTTTTCAGTTCGATTATGTTGACAGCATGGCAATGTGCAGAAAAACACTAGCACAAAGTTAATCAATAACATTTTTAGAATTACACAAATAGACAAGTGCTTTTAGACTTAGTGAATATCGTTGATCAAGGTTTCAGTTTCCAATTATTATACTTTCCAGGTTCAAATAGAAATAATTAAAATGAAAGAAAATATAACAGAGGAAAAATGTCTTCCATACATGCTTGAAGCAGGAGAATAGCATTATATCATGTTATATTCTTCAAATGTTTTTTTTCTTTAAGAGAAGTATATGACTAATACTCAAAGTAGTAACCATCATAAAAATTAGTCTATTCAACAACATGTGGAGCATACAATTCATCAAATGATTGATCCCCCAAATCTTAGCATAATCTATATATAATATACAGAAGGTGTGAATTTAAAATATAAGGAATCCATATCTTACCAGGAACTGCACTTGTTGTTCCAGTCCCAGCAGAACCATTTTCTGTTGTATTTTCTGTTCCCCCAAGGAGTGGAGATATGTGATTTAATGAGACTTGTTCAATGAAAGATGTGCCATATTTTTTGAAATACCACCATTCAAATATCTGAAAAATTATTAAAATAATCACATTAAAAAACGATGACTACATGTCTTGATGGCTCGGGATGTACCCTCTATGGTACAAATCAAATACATTGTATAAATGAACCCTACAAAAACTGAACTCATCATCATGTAAAGAGGAAATTTTGAAATTAGAGCTTTATTACCATGAAAAATAGATTTAAATCATACATGATGATACACATTAATGACACAACAACCTAAGATAATCATATCTTGACTTCATTTCAAAATTCCCTTTCCCATGACAACAACGTAACTATGACATAGATTATTGATTATCACACAAATTATTGTTAATCTCATCAAAAGTGATGATGACGACAATGACGATGATAACACCTACATGATGTGACAGAAATTTAATGATCAATAATTAGTAAAATTCAAGAGTGATAATGAGTGACAATTCCTTTAATTGCAAAAGAAATCTAAGATGACTTTGTATGCACATTATTATGTTTTGATACTGAAATTTCTCAAATGACAGATGTTGTTTTCACATATATCAATTTATCTTTTACAGAAAATGAGAATTACAGCTAAGCTAGCTTAACAAACATGTGTTTCATTAAAATGATGAAACATAATATAACCCAATACTTGTCATTTCACATCATTGCTTAAGGCATATCAGCGTCCATGCTGAATATAATTCATAAATCTTTCCTCCCGTATTAAAACACCCTTCCCTCCTGTTTTTATTTCATTTCTATGATGACATCAGGAAGAAAGCTAACAAATACCTATGACTCACATTTTAAGCTGGACTTGTTTTTGACAGGAAGACAATGGTATTTCTATCTGCCTGTTGCTTCCTACACAACATGGCACTTCCTAGAGTGTTAGAAACCAGATCTTCTAGGAATAGTAACATAAGGTTTCTACCCTTCATTACTAATTGCTAAAGCAGTGCCATTTTTTACATGGCAAAGTTGTATCTTCTTAAACTTCATAATAACATTGAGATATGGATATAAAAAGTTTCAGAAGTGAGATCAATATTTCTGGTTTACTTTTTACATTGAAAATGACTTGAGGAGAAATTAATTCTTAATCCTATATTTTATAAATAATACTCGATATTTTTCAGGTTACGGACTAGGCATTGTGTCTCAAAACCACATAAACAAACAACTATTACTAGTACCAGCCTAGTATAAAGTTACAAAAATATATAAAAAATAACAGAATTATTCCAACACCCCCATTCCAACCCTACCCCAAGAATGAAGAAACTCAAAGAAAAAAATAATTAAAGAGTAACAGAAGAAACATAAAATTTAAAGAAAGAGATGTACCAACAATATAAAACCTCAACTTACCAAAATAAGCCCTGATATTAGTGATGATGTTCCTGTCAGTGCTACATAGAATTTAGGCGTCAAGGTGTTGAGGAACATAGTAGCTACAATAGAAGAAATACAAACACTAATTAATTAATTTGTCAATAGGTTTATAAGCCACAGATGATAATGTTCCATAAATAGAGCTATTTATAATTGATCCCTGGCGAGATTTCATGACGGTCATCTGGTCATTATTCACAGTTATCCAGGATTTAATAGAACTGTTGTGGTACAAGCACTATTAGATTTTCTGTATGGCCATGGGTCCCCAGAATTCATCTAAACAATGAATGATTGCAAGTAAAGGTGTCATATTTAGGCATTTTACTTTTCTATCATCAAAATTGGGATAGATATTTTCTCGTTTGCTCTTACACTCACAAGACATTCAAGTCTTTCTATATTTCTCTGAAGTTCAGATCTTCACACTTTCTTACTCTCCAGCTTGATGGAGCCTAGCCTTCATGTACCATTGGTCATTGTAGCCAAAATAAAACTTATTGGGGTTACATACTATTAAAAAAGATGGCTTGATGTACCATTAAATTGATTTTTAATCACATTGATTGTATCTAATGTGATTATTAAGATCAAAAGTATGAAATAAAATGAATTTCAAATAAAATATCAAAGTGACCTATATGATTAGGTAGTAAAAGTAATTAATTATTCACTAAATTCATTTATCTTTCATCAAAACTTTCCTGAAACTTGTAAAATGATTCTTTAGACTTCATGAATAATTTGTTTTTAGAAATAGAGATGAATTTTCTTTCACAGCCTATCTATAGCTTAGCTATATCTGCAGAGCTACCATCTATCACTAATGCTGTAGAAATGGTCAAATTTCCCTAAAGTTGAGGTAAGCAAGATTCAAATGGTTATTCCCATTTGTGGCTTTAGATAATCAATACCCCAACCTTGACGTAAGAAGCACAACAAAGAGGAGCTGTTAAAAGCCAGTATCATGTGTAGCAAACCACTCTTAAGATCTTATGAAGGCAATTTGATAGAATTTCAAATGCTTTTAATGCTACATTAATAGGGTATCTTTCATAGTACTTTGACCTAGGCCATTATATGTTTCTTACTAGGTTTATAAATACAATTGAGAAAAATATCACAGAGTTATTCTCAAAATGTTGTGTTTGTCTTTTCAAAAATATCCAATTGTTTTTTCTGAAGCTATGGAGCACACTTCAGAATATTTCAATAATTACAGTCAATTAAGCAGATGTGCTAATTATTTGACAAAGACATGCAACAAGCTTTTAGGTTACTTCCCATATAACAGGCCGAATTTGTACGTCTCTTTCCTGGACCTGTCACAATGAATAGGAAGCATGCAACAAGTCAATGAAAAGATCTGCAGGACCTGCTTTAATTAAACAATGCTAAATCTAAAATCTCAAGTTGTCCAGCAGGTGAATCTTGCTTAAAAATTGCTCAGTATTGATGAATTTTGCATTATGATTATTATAACATTTCCTAAATTCAATTCAATTTTGGTACTTTAAATATCAAAATTCTATACATCCCTCTGGAAGTTGGAACCTGACACTTCTGGGATTAAGATGCAAGACCAATCCCTCGAAGCAGACAATGTATTACTGTTTAATACAGGTGCGTCTAGTTCATCCGAGAAATTATAGCAAGAATTAATCTCCGATGATTGAGCAGTACAAACACAATATTGGCTCTAACAAAGAAAGCAAGGTTGACAGTTATAATGGCTTTTAGAAACCAAAGTAGAGAATTCCATGTTTGAACTGAAGCAATTCTGGGCAAATGATAAAATAATACACATGTCATGCCAGCAAAAGTACAATATAACCACTTATTAAGTATTCAATGAGGCAGACAGATAACGACACACTGTTTCAAGCAACATATCAACTGAATCTATTGGAGTTTTCGCATGTCTATGTCGTCTTCCCACACACAGTATTGAATTCAAAATTACAGAGAAGTGATTTCTGTTTGAGAACAGGTCAGCGTTGACGTATCTACATCTTTGCCATCTTACATTCTGTTTATACTTGACAATTCATAGAAATATACTGGTATAATTATGCATTCTTAAGACTTAGAAATACTTACTAAAAATAAGATTCAGCATCCTTATATGTGCAACGTGTATTAAAATCTAGTTCACAAGAGCAGTAAATCCACATTAAAAGAAATAAAGGCACACAATTTCAGCTTGTAGTACATGTATTCCTTTCTTCCTGAGCACCTTCTAGCCTTCTAGGAGATTGTTAAAATATGTTTTTCCATGAAAGCAACCAGTTTGTCAACTGCTTTCACTGGTCTGGGTGTTATTGACAGTTCATTAGTTCAGAGCACAACAGTGTCAATATAATCAACTAGTGCCAAACAGCTTGCTGTGAAATACAAAAAATAAGCCCTTGACATATTTATCTAAACAACCCTAATGTTCAAAACAGTTGAGAAACTGAACAAATTATGCACATACTTGCTGTCTTTCCTTTTGTCTATTTTGAGTTAAAACCAGAGGCATTATTTCTCAATCATGATCAGATCAGCAAGCCATCTGAAGCTTTGTTTTACTATATATATGAGAGTGACAACTTCTATATATATCATTGCATTTGAAACCTGATTAAGATGACGTCTGCAATTCTACCCCCTCCTCCCAAAAAACAAAACCCCAACCCAGTTCTGAGATAAAACAAAAGAACAAAGATCTGAGAGCACCTGATCCAATAAGAAATTTCTAAAATAGCATTGGGAAATAATCTTAATGTAAAATGTCGAGGCTCACAGGTGTATGGAAGAATTATCAAATTGTATATTTTTAAAGTTTTCTTTCATTCAAAAGTGTAAAAATAGTATCATATCCAGGGCATAATCCAAAATTTACCTCAAACCAGGAAATCAAATTTATAAATAAATTAAAATACCAACTGCAAATAGTATTCCATTTCTAAAAAGAGCTAATGAAATTTGGAGCCTCTATATCATTCCTGTATATCATGTTTCATAGTTTGCACTATTCATTCTAAACATGATTTTTAGCCAATTTACTATATTAATATGTTATATTTACACTACTTCTTTTAAATTTAATTGATGAGAAATTACTTCATACTTGAATAATAGTTTTGGTTTGAAAACTTTAGAGTTTACATATTTTGACTCTTACCATTCCCAATGCAAAGTGGAACTAGAGAAATCAATTACTGATAAATCTACCATAAAGTGAGATTTATCCCACCTGCAAAACTTAAAACAATACTTGCTAATTTCATAGATAATTTTAAGTAACTTTAATTGAAAACCAACCAACATAAATTCTTTAAAGCTTCAATCCTAGAATTGATTTTGTTTTGGGGTGCTGCAATATCAATCACTTAAAAATCAAATATTTGGTCCAGTAATTGTATACTGTATGACAACCAACCATAAAAATAACTGTGAAGAGTTTCAAGCAGCCATAACATGTCATTGAATCATGTGTCTTGTTACACAATTATCAAAGAATTGAAGCTGGTTAACTCCCATATAACAATGTCAGTTTAAATATGTCAGCTGAGATGAAACTTCACTTTTTATTGTCAGCTTATCGATCCTGAGGTTATGGTCAATTACCATGAAGATATCTCAAGTTGAACTGAACAAATAATAATCCCATATGTTTTTATCAGTACTTCAAGAACAAGCCAAAGCAAACAAACTCATCCGTTGTCTCCTTTTCAACACATCAGCATTGAATTCGATTGCTTTTTTATGCTTTTGTATGGTAAAAGAAACTTGCTGCTGCTTCAATTCACAGTGCATATTACTCCACATACATCACGTCTGTGTTGGCGTCATTGCTCTGTGACTGAAGGCTGGCTGAAGACACTGGAGCACTGTTTAACAGACTGAGCTTCCCTTGTACCGTTATAAGAGCAAGTAAAAGGCTCAATGAGATTGGTTGGGTTTATGCCACTACTCCCCAGAGTGTTTTGTATATACAGACAGTTTCAGCATATAAATTGTATGTATATATTGCTTAATATCTTGGCCTAAGCGAATGAGAAAACCTGCTAATTGATTGGCCTGCACTGTGTTTTTATAGCTTTTCACTAAAGCTAATATTGCTGTCTTTAATCCTTTCATAAGGTGATCAGTCCAATGGCAGAAAGTCGATGGGAGTTAATGGTATTTTTGTTACCAGAAGCAATAATTTGTTATTAATATATCAGTTAATTTGAGTTTTCAAATACATTTTTAATACTAATACTTTCAAGTACATTTCATAATACTCTTACATCAGAATATTTATTGTTTAAACAGCAGAAAGACGAGTGTATCATTTATTGGTTTATTTAAAAAAACAAGCCTGGGGCTCTAAAAGTATATGATTACAATTATGTTTGTATTTGTGATAAAGATTATTCTGGGAGTTATAGTCTGAGACTTTTTAAAACCGTACAGAAGAAAGGCAATGAAGGGTCAAAGATAAAAATCAAATACTCACAGAGAAATAAATCAATGTAATTGACTATGGAAATTAATCAAAATCGTATCAATAGTCCTTTAAAGTGTAAATTAGTGTGATAAGTGCTAAATATTCAATTTCTGTTCAAAAGTGTAGTTCAATATCCCCCAAAGTAATATATTTTTCTAAAAGTTAACAGGCATAGCTATGGTCCACAATTATTTTGTTATCAAATATGATTTACTTCAGACTATACAACATAAAAATGCAATTTATTTCAGTTAACTGAAAAATGCATTGTCAATTAAATGGAAAACACACTGTAACAGTCAGTTAAATTGATTCATGCAATCTCCATCCACTGATTTCTCAACCAAACACTTAACTAAAACACAGGTACTTGTCAAAAGAAATCAAATTTGGAGAACCTATTGGCATTGCAGCAACGTATTGCTTTTATAATATACCTTTATTTTAATTTATGTCTTTATGTTTGAAGGCAAATAAAAAAATAATGTATCAACAAATTTACAACAAACATTTCTACAAAAACAAATGTAGGTATCATAGACAATGTCGTCACAACTCTATGTAATATTTAAGAAGAAATCACAAAAAAAACTTTACCATGCAATGATAATAAGTTGAGGGTTAAGGTGTAATTTCAAAAAAAGTTTCTGCAAAACCTTATTCAGAGAGAGAGAGGTTCGTGAACAAATAATGAAAAACCCACTGAAAATCTATATCTATCAGGAATATAAGGAACAATCAGATACCAGTGTCACCCTCTTGTGTCTGATAATCAAACTACAAAGTCAATTAACTACAAAGTCTTATTTGTTTTTTGCACAGATTCGTTGCCTAAAAATGTCAATTCATTTGTAAAAAAAAGGCTTATCTCACTGAAAGGACCAAAAGCTGTAGCCTACATTCAATATTTTGTGTACACATAATTCATATTGACAAGCATCTGCTTATCTTGGTAACAATGTTTTGAAAATGATAGACCTTCTAACTAAAGCTGTGTTTATTTTGAGTCGATTTGAGTCTATAAGTGACTTTTTAATATCATAATATTAAAGAATCTGCTGTAAGAACAGCTCGTTTAAAGTGCGAGTCCAGGAGTATTGGAATCATTCAAAAGTCATTTTTAGGGCAATTCAGGGATGTGAATGTTTATTCCTTGCACTGCAATTAAGTTTGACATTT
>JAVSBT010090660.1:0-15937 GCA_033118115.1 Pharyngocirrus eroticus
ACAATAAAACAAGCGGCTTTACCCCCCCCCCCCCCCCCTGGACAGGATGCTAGTCTATCGCAGGTTACTTTCCCAGAATTTTCCTGGTACCCATTTATCGCTTCATGCAAGAAGAGATATTGAGGCTAAGTATCTTTTCCAAGGACACAGACATGGGGCAAGGTGGGGGATCGAACCCTTAACCTTCTGATCTCTAGGCGCAATTGTCACTGAGCCACCATGCTCCCATAAGATACATTACAATGGTATCATACTATTCAAATTCATATTGGAAAATCACAAAAAAATGTATTATTTAAACTAGTTAAGGAAACAACTAAGTACAGATCACCATCAGCTTTCCAGTTATCATATACAATTCACCATGGAGCCTGAAACCAACAAAATACTACCCTTCTTAGATCTGTGTGTACACTTACAAGATGATAATTCCACCAAAGTCACCATGTACAGAAAACCAACTCACACTGATCAATACCTTAACTTCCGATCAAACCACCCCTTGGAACACAAGAGATCGGTAGTAAGAACCCTCATAAACAGTACATTACTAAAAAAAGATCAATATGAGGAGATTAAGCATGTGAAGGCTGCTCTACAAGCCAACGGCTACCAAACATGGCCCATGAATATACTTAGACCCAAGCAGCACCAGACAAACAACACCACCACACATAGTGGGCCACTAGTGGGCATCCCCTATGTCCAAGGGGTCTCTGAAAAACTTAAGAGAATCTTTAGAAGCCACGGCGTAAATTGTAATCATATGCCAGTCAACAAACTTAGATCTATCTTGGTTCACCGCAAAGATAAAACCCAAAAGAGAGACAGTGTGGTGTAATTTACCAAATAACATGTGATCAAAACCCAGAGCATTTTTATATCGGTGAAAAAAAGCATACACTCCATACAAGATTTCAGGAGCACATAAAACTTGACAAACAGACAGCTATAGGAGAACATTGTCAAGCCACTGGCATTCAGTTTCTTTACAAAACACCAGGATACTCACCAGAGAAGCTGAATGGACTAAAAGGAAGGTGAAAGAAGCCATATACATCAAGGCTAAGCCTCCCCCCCACCCCCCATGAACAGGAACCAGGGATACGTGCTGCCCCCTATTTACGACCAGGTTATTCCATTTCCTGAGCGGGATGATAATCGCACAACATCAGATGACCATTCAGGTCATTCATGTGATCAAGCCCTCTAGGAGAGGGAGACACGTCATGAGAGGTAAGCAATTACCTTAAATAAGATTATTCCAAAGTTGAATAATTCTTCTCAAATTTTGAAAGAGTTTTACAAATTTCAAAAACTATACAATTTCCCAAACTTGAATGACTTTTCACAATGTTGGTCAATAAAGTGTTTGAACCTATCATGAATTGTGTATTAAGGCTTGTCATTCTAATTCCATGAATGCAATCTTGACAAGATTGTTGCCATAAGCATAGATTAAATCTTTTTCAGGTGTTACAGTCAATGGTACATGTTCATTTCCAAAGTCCACTTCTTCATTAATGGGTATATTCCCTACAATTTCTGAATCATGTATGACTTGTATTCTACTATTCCCTGTGTCTAAAACATAAATATACCCATCCTTGTCACAGCACATACCACTTGGGTTAGCCAATTCATTTCCTTCTTCTTCACCATCATATTGCCATAGTAACTCACCCTCTTGGGAATAGATTTCAATGTTAGATGAACCAATATTACATGCCACCAACTCTCCGGTAGGTGTTAGGCATAAATATGCTGGACCATACAAGTGTTCATCAAAATCACTGGAGATGAGAGTTGAGCAAGTTTCTTCATCTCGACCTATTTTGTATATTCTATCCATATCATATGATGAGACAAACATTGTTCCTTCATTATCTGTCACTATTACCATTCTCTCATCTGATTCCTGATCATCCTCTGGTAACCGGACACTTTTTATTAACCCTCCATCTAAAGTCAGGACCTTCACTTCTCTTTCACCTTCAATACCCACAGTGAGAAACAATTGATCAGCGGCAACATCTATATCACAGGAGTGGGTTGCATTGTGACAGTCTATGGTCCTGCTATAGTTTCCACATTCATTCAAAACAAGAATACCTATATCGTCCGGTTCACCAATAACAATAATGTTTTGGTTATGTAAGGCTAATCCGCTTACTTCATCCATTTTGATTTTTTTTCTAAACTTTTCTTTCACTTCCCCTATCTTCCATTTATGTGTTATAACCTCTTCTTTTATCTCAATCCTACCAAACACTTCCTCAATTGCTTGTGTAATCGATTCTGTTTCTTGTTTTTCAATGGCAGCAATATTTCTCGTGAGTCTTTTACATTTTCCTTGTTGGCTGTCTTCTATTCTTGCCCCGACATCACCTTCTAGACAAAGAAAGTCACTGTCAGAACTTTTCTCAAGAAACATATTAGCAAAAGACACAGTGATCTGAAGACAACTAAGTTTGTTCTTTTCTTCCGTCCATAGATCATTCAAATATTGGAGTTCCTTTTCATATTGTACTTTGAGTTCTGTCAGTTTTTCATCTTTAATTATGTCCACTAAAGCATATATTTGAGTAGCAGTGTCATATATATCAGTCTCTTGTCGACTCCATTGCTGCTTTGTATCCGTTATGACCTCACTTATGTTTTCAATTCTCTTTTCGTGATCTCTTTTTGACCTTTCAAGGTTGAACAAATTGTCATCATAATACCTCTGATGTGATTCTCGTTTTTCGTGAATCTTTGCAAAGATATGTCCATTGTGATCCCCTTGTATACAACCAAGACACACCAGACATTGACACGTGTCACAATAACTTGACAGTGGAATCTTAAGGTCATCTTTTGAATGTAAACCACAATACTTGACCCTCCTATGAATAAATTGCTCCTGGATTTTTCCTTTTTGAAGATCTTTTATTGGATACACTACATGGTGCTTGGTTGCAGTAAATCTGCAATGCCATTCATTGCATTGCTGACACAAGATGTCTCTACAGTCAAGACATTTATGAGTAGCTTTCGTACTTTTGTTCCCTTGGCTGCAAGGAACACATCTTAGGTTCTCTTTCAAAGCTATCCCACCCGTATCCTTGACAATGTCAAACAAATAATTGTCAGGTAAACGTTCTATTGTATCATCTTTAAGCTGAATGTCTTTATGACACGTTGGACAACAAAATGGCTTCCCCTCACTTAGGCCATCGTAATGTTTTACTAAACACTGAGAACAAAACGAATGCTGACAAGGCAGTAACTTTGGTTTCTTTAATTCCCCATTGCAGAGGGTACATATCAGGATTGAGTTATCTGTTTCTTCTATTGCAGTTGCCATGGCTTCCCTTTTATGCTGAAAACAATACCACAACTTGATTACATTCAACATTAAAATCCATTGTATTGTCTACATCATTCCAAACGTGTAGTCAATATATGTACACGTATATCTGATGTTGATTACTATGTAAAGTGGTGTTGGGACGATAATAACAGACTTAGTTAATATCTTTTACCTGTTCTTGTATTATTAAGATCTTAGAAATTGAAAAAGAATGGATGTAATAATACCTGTAATCATAGATGTTGCCAACTACCATCCTATTTGTCCCTGTATACAAGTATATCCTTAAAAAGTATTTGTAACTGCAATGATGTACTGTTGTGATCTACTTACAGATGTATATAGAAGTAGTTTGAATTGCTCATATACACGTAGACAATCACACTGTTTAATATACGATGTATGGGATGAGGGTATAGTCATGCTCATTCTTGAATGACAAACATCAAAATATAGGAAACATGCCTCAAAGAGAATGAATGTCAAATTCATTTGCTATAGATAATGGGATACTTGCAATATAGGTTAATACCCTGATGATAAATATGTTATATTTGAAATATTGCTTTCAGGATTTATTTATTCATAATGGGATATCATAGGTCTTCTAATATTTACCTGTATTTGAAGATTTTTTTCATTAATGTCCATGGATATTAAAGATTGTAACAAAGCAAATCATAAGATAGAATTATTGTTAAATAAAAGACTTACACTTTTTGCATGCACTGTGTCAGAAAGAATTTTACTACAAAGCTTTCGATCCCATCCCGGGAACTTGTTCATTGTGTACAGATATTGGCAGCATATAGATATATACATGTAGTTTAATTCATTTGGATTTTCCATTTGAATAATTATGACGAGTGAATGTTTGTATTACCATGTTTCTTTTATGACACCCAGCCAGCTATAATTGAATGAATGAGACTTGCGAAGTTTTATAGAAAAAAATATCATAAACTTTATTGACAAACAGAAGTATAATTTGTAATTTGTAATTTGAAAATTGTAATTTTTGTCAGGCAAATCTGTTTCTAGTGAAGAAACCAATGCACATCATTATCAGGATGACAATGAATTTACTAATAATGATGATAATGATGGGAAAAATAAGAGTGATAATGATATTGATAATAATGATCATGATGTTAATGACAAATATCATGCCAATTTTAATAATGATAATGTTAATAATACTTATAACAATGATGATAATGCAACTAAAATAAGTATAAAGATAATAATATCAAGAGTTATATGATTATCATTTCCATTATTATCATCAGTATCATTGTTGTTTCCATTATTATTATCTTTATGATTATTTTCTATATCATAATTATTATCATTATTGGTATTATTATTCAATCATCATTATAAAAATCTAATTATAATTCTTTTATCATATTAAGAGGCAGTGCAAGAGAGAAACATTCATATTTTACATCCTTCTATATATTTGTGGTTATGGGGACATGAGATTCCCTTAAATGGTGGGCCTGAAAATACACATTTTAGGCCAAATCTTCATCTACTTGCACAGACTGTTACTGATTTTTTTATCATTTTTAAAACTTCCAGAACACAATCTTGACAATATTATTTCCATAACCATATATTAACTCTCTGTCGGGTGTTATTATAAGTGGAATATATCCTGCTTTCTCTACTTCTTTATCAATGGGTATATTCCCTACCCATTTTCTATCATGTATGACTTGTATTCTACAATTATCGGCGTCTATAACATAGATATACCCGTCCTCATCACAACAGACACCATTTGGATGTTTCAAAGCATTGTTTTTTTTCTTGCCGTCATACTGCCATTGTAACTCACCATCTTTGGAATAAATTTGAATGTTGCATGGATATTCATTTGAAACCACCAACTCGCCGCTAGGTGTCATGGAAAGATATGAAGAACCAACAGATTTCTTCACTTCTTTGGAGATGAAGGTTGAGAAACTTTCCTCATCTGGACGTACCCTGTATATCCTGTCTGTTCCATAGGAAGAAACAAAGATTGTATTGCTATCATCAACCACTATCCCAAGCCCAAAACACATTTCTTGATCATCATCTGGTAGCATGATACTTCTTTTAACCTTTCCGTCGAGGTCCAGGATTACTACTTTTCTTTCTCCCTTTTTGTTAATCGTGAGAAACAACTGCGAGTTGGCAAAGTAGATATGGTGGGAATCATTTGCATTTTGACAATGTATGACCCTACAATAGTTGGCACATTTATCCAGTACAAGAATGCCACCATCTTTTTTAGAGCCTGCAACAAACAATTCGTCAATACTGTTAGCATTAAGGGCTAGTCCATAAATACAGTCCATTTCAGTTATTTTTCTAAAACATTCTTTCACGTTTCCTATCTTATATTTATAAGGTACAATATTTTCCTGAATGATAGCCCTACCAAATGCATTATGTATAGCCACTGTGATGGACTTAAGTGGTTTTTCAATGCTCAAACGATTTCGAGTAAAGCCTCTACTTTTCCCTCTCTGACTCAATTCTACTCTGGATTCCACATCATCTTCGTGACAAAGGAAATCAGAATCAGAACTTTTCTCAAGAAATATTTTGGTAAAAGTTACGGTTGCCTGAAGACTACTTTGTTTGTTTTTTTCTTCTTCCAAGAGGTTATTTAAGTGCTGGAGTTCTTTTTCATAGTGCGATTTCAGTTTTGTCAGTTTTTCATCTTTTTTTTTCTCTACCATAGCATATAATTCATTGGCAGTGTCGTATATGTTTGCCTCCTGTTTAATCCATGTTTGTTTTGTGTCTGTGATGGCTTCTTGTATTTTTTCTACTCGTTTGTTTTGGTCTCTTTTTGATTTTTGAAGGTTTGCAAACTTTTCTTCATTTATCTTCTGATGTCTTTGCCGTACTGTTTGTTTCTTTATAAAGTCATGTCCTTTGTGATCACCTTGTACACAGCCAAGACACACAAGACATCTGCATGTATTGCAATAAGTAGAAAGTGGGATTTTGTGATCATCTTTTGAATGCAAATCACAATACATGACCTTTCTTTTTACTGACCCTTCTTTGGGGTTTCCATCTTGTATGTCATTTAGCAAAACAGTCACATGATGCATTGTTGATGTAAATCTACAATGCCATTCATTGCAATGCTGACACAAGGTGTCGCCACAGTCTTGACATTCATGGGTAGCTGTTGTGCTTTTCTTCCCTTGGCTGCAAGGTATGCATTCTAAATTCTGTTCGAACACATCCTCGTCTATTTCTTTCAAAATGTCATACACATAATTGTCTGGTATGCTTTCGATTGTATCTTTTAGTCCAACAACAAACTGGCACGTTGGACAACAAAACGGCTTACCCTCTTCATTCCCATCATGGTATTGTACGAGACACTGAGTGCAAAATGTATGCTGGCAAGGCAGTAACTTTGGTTTTTCTAATTCCCGAGTACAGAGGTTACATACTTGGAGTGGATATTTTATTGTACTACCTTCCTTGTCTACTTTAGTTGCCATGCTTACACTTGGTCCTGAAATTAACGATATTCATTAAACAATTTTGTTGACTAAAGATAATATTCTTTGAGCCGTTAACTGCAAAATTCGAAACATAAAAAATCTATGATATCCGATTAGATACACATCAGTTTTCGTATAAGAAACGTTATGCTATCATTTGAAAACAATATTCAATGCATAATGTATAATCTTTATCTTTATTCAGTTATGCAATGCAAGTAAAAATGATCAACACTATACCTTTCACGAGTATCTCCTTTTCTGATTGCCTTCTTCTCCAAGCTATGTGGAAGGTATTTCAATGTTAACCTAGCCATGTGTACCAAGTGTACAGCAATACTCATTCACCGTTCATACCGTGTTGTATAGCATCCGGTATATGTAGGCTAGATGTGGATATGTGGACTTGGCCATGCGTGAATACAGAAATATTGAGCATCTGTATAGTACTTTAGTAGGTGACTTGAGTGTTTAAGAGCAATCTATTCACTGACAAGTCATATCACTTTTAAGTGTACAATCGTCACATGAGAACGCAAAAGCTTTACCTGATGAAGAAACATGTATAGGGTGGGATAGTTATGTAGTATTCTGGTGACACACAAAGGATTAGTATAATCCTTTTCACTAAAGCAAAGCATTTTACCACTACCCTTTTCCAAGCATTTTACAATGTGGCTTCAATTTTTGTATATGATAAAAAGGCAAATTAGCACTACTTTTTTCCACGCATGACTTTGTGAAAAGGTGTATTGTTTTGTTTGGCACCAGATTCAAGCATTTTCTCAAGGTCATATCACATAACTATCGGTCCCTATTAGAGCTTTTGCGTTATCATGCGACGAAATGTTGACGTTGATGTTGATGTTGATTTCTGTAAAAGAGTATTTTGTTGAGAGGCGTTTATTATAATCACCAATAATATATAATATATTTTGTTTTATTAATTTCTATCTTACAGAACTATCTTTAAGAATTGTTTTGATACCAGAATGTAAAGAATTCATGGAAAATTGACCAAATTATGCCCATTTATGCTAGGCCTACTCTTAACTACATTTTGATGCAATGATTATATCTCCACTTATAAAATGGTCCATAGTTTTTCATTTTTACAACAATTTGACTCCACTTCCTACCTAATAATGATCCACTGAGCTTATACTACAACTCTGACTTGCTGAAATGTCTCTAACAGGCCATGCAAATTTGTAAAGTTTTTGACAATGCATAAATTGCTTCCGATTTGTAGTAAATTTAATTTTTTGATGTTCTTGGTCGTTACAATTCCCAATAAAGCATAACTCTGAAATGTTGAAAACTGGTTGATAATTGTCCTAGCTATACTGAATTGCATAAGGCCTACCCCTATCTAAATTTTGGTATAGTGATTTTTTTACCTCCGCCTATAAAATGGCCTGTAGTTTTTTATTTACACACAAATTTTGCTCCACTAACTACCTAGCCATGATCTAGAAGTTTCATACTACCACTCTGACTTGTCACAATTTGTCTGCCAGGCAGGGTAAACAAAATCCTTAAATAAGGCTCTTTTTGGTGTTCTGCTCCTTGACTATTTGTTCACCAAAGATCTGATACTGAAATCTTGTTTGATTTACAACTCAAAGCAACTTAATCAAAATTATATAATTACATTATAATAAAACCATAGGATGAGAACATTCACATCTAAACTATCGGATATCATAATGATAGTAATTAAAGTAAAAAAATACAAGCTAAATTTATACATTTGGCTCAAATTATACTCCAAATGGTGGTCTAAATTGTTCAAAGTATTTTTTTCTTTTATCTAAGCATGTCAGTTATGTCATGATACTGATCATTCTATTTCCCAGAATGCAATTTTGACAATATTGTTGTCACAAGCATAGATCAATTCTCTGTCTGGTGTAATGGTAAGTGATACATTGCCAGATATCAGATTATCAGATACTATATCAAAGGGTATATTCCCTACCCATTTTCTATCACATATGACTTGTATTCTACTTTTCCATTCGTCAACTACATAAATATATCCATCTTCATCACAACAGACACCACTTGGATAACTCAATGCATTTCCTTCCTCCTTGCCATCATATTGCCATAGTAACTCACCCTCTTTGGAATAGATTTCAATGTTAGATGAAGCAACATTAGAAACCACCAGCTCCCCGGTAGGTGTTAGGCATAAGAACGTATACGAAAAACCAGGCCAGCATCTCGGAGTTTCCCTTGAAAGTAGAGTTGAAAAAGTTTTTCCGTATTTACTTTTTTTGTATATTCTACCCTTTAACCATGATGAGACAAACATTGTTCCTTCATCGTCTACAACTATTCCGATTCTCCCATCTCGGTCCTGATCATCACCTGGTAAATTGACACTTTTTAACTTATTTCCATCTAAATCCACCGACTTCACTACTTTAAATTTGTTATCGTAACAATACCGGTTAAATGTGTAATCAGTGATAAACATCTGATTATTGGCGACATCTATATCGAGGGGATGGGTTACATTGTCACATTCTATGATCCTGCTATAGTTTCCACAATTATTCAAAACGAGAACACCTTTATGTTCCCCTACACCTACCACCATGATGTTTTGGTTATTCAAAGCTAATCCAAGTGTATCCAATTTGATATTTTTTCTAAACTTTTCTTTCACTTCCCCTATCCTCCATTTGTGTTTTACAACCTCTTTTTCTATTATAATTCTGCCTAATACATCCTCAATAACTTGTGTAATGGACTCTATCTCTTGTTTTTCTTGGTAACCATATTTCTTGTGAAGCTTTTACCTATTCCCTGTTGGCTATTCTCAATTCTAGCCTCGATATCATATTCATGGAACAGGAAGTCACTGTCAGAACTCTTCTCAAGAAACATGTTAGTAAAAGACGAAGTGACCTGGAGACTGCTAAGTTTGTTCTTTTCTTCCGTCCATAGATCATTCAAATATTGCAGTTCTTTTTCATAGTGTGCTTTGAGTTCTGTCAGTTTTTCATCTTTAATTCTATCTACCATTGCATATATTTGAGTTGCAGTGTCATATATTTCTGTTTCTTGTTGACGCCATTTCTGCTTTGTATCAGCTATGGCCTCACTTATGTTTTCAATTATCTTTTCTTGGTTTCTTTTTGACCTTTGGAGGTTGTACAATTTGTCATCATATGACCTGTGGTGTGATTCTCGTTCTTCATGAATCCTTTTAAAGCTATGTGTATTGTGATCACCTTGCATACAGTCAAGACAGACGAGACATCTACACGTGTCACAATAACTGGATAATGGAACTCTATGGTTATGTTTTGTATGTAAACGACAATACTTAACCTTTTTTTTGGCAAATACTTCCTGTATTTCTTTTTTTTGAAGATCTTTGATCGGATAAACTACATGATGTCTTGATATAGTAAATCTGCAATGCCATTCATTGCAATGCTGACACAAGATGTCTCCACAGTCGAGACATTTATGTGTAGCTTTCGTACTTTTGTTTCCTTGGCTGCAAGGTATGCATCTCAAGTTCTGTTCTAAAGGAATCCCAAACGCTTCCTTGACGACATCAAACAAATAATTGTCAGGTACATTTTCGATTGTATCATCTTTAAGCTGAATGTCCTTGTGACACGTTGGGCAGCAAAATGGCTTCTCTTCACTTAGGTCATCATGATGTTTGGCAAGACACTGAGAACAAAACGAATGCTGACAAGGCAGTAACTTTGGTTTCTTTAATTCCTCATTGCAGAGGGTACATTTCAGGATTTGGTTATTTGTTTTTTCTATTGCAGTTGCCATGGCTTTCCTCTACTGAAAGCAAAACCACAACTTGATTACATTTAACAGCATGAAAGCAATACCACATAATGTATTAGCTAATAAGTTATTGGTTCCAAGATTCATAATGTAGAATTAATTATTCAACTTTGGAACATTGTTAAAAGATAATTATCTTACTGGTTAATTAGACCATAAAGATCATTCACGTGATCAAGGCCTTTAGAGAAGGCAGAATATTATTCAATTTCATAAACCGTTGCTTGTATAATTTTGAACTTGAAGGAATAGAAGGAATACCTTTTGATCAAAAGTTGCCAGCTGTCATCCTATATGTCCCTGTTTACAAGTATGTTCTTCTATCGTATTTGTAACTTCAATGGCGTACTGTCGTGACCTATTTACAATGCGGAAAGAAGTTCATGTTGTTTGTACTGCTCATATAAATGTAGAATATTGCAATGTGTTAAGAAACTATGTAATGGGGTGAGAGTACGGGCTATAGTCATGCTCATTATTGCATGCATGTGTACAGTAAGACCAACACGGTCTAGCAGTCAAAACGACAAAACAACCCCTACCCAAATAAAACCAACAACCAAAAAAAAAACCAAAAAAAAAAACACCATCAATATAAAACACATGCTTTAAAAAAAAAAACAATTAATTTTCAACTTGCTATATATTTTGGTATTTCACAAGTCTTTTCAATGGTCCTAGTGTTTTGATTTTTTTTTTATTAATTTTCATGGCAAGGAGAAAATAAAGATGGCAACAAAGCAAATCCTAAGATTGGATTATTGCTGTCTTTCTTTTATTATTAGTCTCATTTGTGTAATTTTTATTTTAGATTGAACATAATTCAGTGAACAAGTAATGGCGAAAATCAAATTGATTCATTAGATATAAGAATATACATGTACATGATTTTTTTAATGTATGATATGTTTCAGGGAGAGATAATTCTATACCAACTTTGAAACAAGATAATTAATATCAACACATATTAAGACGTAAAAGTACAAAATTGCAGCACATTACAAAAGGGTTTACGCAATTAAGACATTTTCCGAAAAATAAAATGCATATTTATGAAAAAGGAATAAAAAATAACATTTTTCAGATTAATAAGTTGTTTTCTGTTAATCTTCATTAATAAATATTAATTGTAAAGTTAATTGATTAAAGAGAATAACTGACTGAGGTAACTTTATACATGTTATAATTAAAAAGTATTTTTTGTATAAACAGTGATACTTGTCTACATATCAAAACTACATCAGGGTGACAAATGTATCAATTTGTATAGGTCTCTGACTTGATTATATATGAGATTGACTAGATTAGAAGCCGTCGTAATTATGTACAATATCCAGGTAATATTTAAAAAAAATTAAAACCAAATAACTCCAAATGCTTTGCTTAACCAAATATCTGCTGATACCAATGGATCTTCTTTAATTTACAACGAAGACCAACTGAATGAAAGATTATACAATAAAACCATGGAATGATATCCTTTACATCTAAACTATCTGATATCATTAGATAGGATTTGAAGTTACAAATATATAAGTTCAAACAACACGGTTGGTTCAAAGCATACTCCAAATGGTGGTCTAAAGTGTTCAAAGTACCTTTTACTTCTATTCAAGTCTGTCAGTTATGTCATGGCATCGACCATTTGATTCTAATTCCCAGAATGCAATCTTGACAATAGTGTTGCCATAGCCGTAGATTAACTCTCTGTCATGTGTTATTGTTAGTGGCACTAATCCTTGTTCCTTCAAATTTTCGCGGATGGGAATATTCCCTACCCATTTTCTGCCATGTATTACTTGTATTCTACTATTCCCTTTGTCTACCACATAGATATACCCATCCTCATCACAACATAAACCCTCTGGGCCATCCAAAACATTTTCATCTTCACCATTATATTGCCATTGCAGCTCACCATCCTTGGAAATGCATTGAATGTTTGATGATTGGTTGTTTGAGACCACCAAATCTCCTGTAGGTGTTAGGCATAGGTAAAGGGGACCACTAAAAGATTCCTCTGTGTCATTGGAGATGATGGCTGAGAAATCAACCTCTCCTGTACTAAGCCTGTATATTTTATCCGTTAGATATGATGAAATAAAGATTGTATCTTCACCATCAACCACTAACCCAAGTCCACAACAAAAACTTTGATCACCATCTGGTAACAGAATAATTTCTCTAAACTCCCCATCTAGGCCCATTTTCACTACCTCTCTTTCCCCTTCTCTGTCAATAGCGAGAAACAATTGTGAATTGGCCAGACAGATATCATGGGAATATTTTGCTTTTTGAAACTCTATGATTCTGCTGTAGTTGCCACATCTATCTAAGACAAGAATACCGCCATTTTTCCAACAACCAGACACAAACAATTCGTCCTTACTCATAGTATCGAAGGCTAATCCGTAAACATTGTCAATACCAATCGCTTTTGTAAAACATTCTAAAACATTTCCTATTCTATACTTAAACTGTACAATATCTTCTTGTGTGATAATCCTACCAAATGCTCTCTGTATACCTTCTGTGACGGATTCTACTTCCGGTCCATCAACGGTTATACAGGTTCTTTTAAAACCTTTAATTTTTCCTCTCTGACTCAATTCTACTCTGGCCTTGACGTCGTCTTCGTGGAGAAGGAAATCAGAATCAGATGTTTTCACAAGATATGTTTGGCTAAAAGCTACAGTTGCATGAAGACTACATTGTTTTGTTTTTTCTTCTTCTAAGAGGTGAGTTAAGTACTGGAGTTCTTTTTCATAGTGGGATTTCAGTTGTGTCACTTTTTCATCTTTGAATGTTTCTACCATAGCATATAACTCATTGGCAGTGTCGAATATTTCTTCCTCCTGTTGAGTCCATTTTTGTTTTGTGTCTGTGATGGCTTCCTGTATTGTAACTACCCGTTCATTTTGATCTCTCTGTGACCTGTTAAGGTTTGCAAGGCTCTCTTCGTACAATCTCTGATGTGTTTCTTTTACTGTTTGTATTTTTGTAAAGTCATGTCCTTTATGATCACCTTGCACACAGTCAAGACACCCCAGACATCTGCATCTATCGCAATAAGTGAACAGTGACATTTTGTGATCATCTGTTGAATGCAAATTACAGTAGAGAACCTTCCTTTTTGCTACCTCTTCTTTGGAGTTTCTATCTCGTATTTCATTCATAGAAACAGTCGCATGACGTTGATGTAAACCTACCGTGCCATTCATTGCAATGCTGACACAGGGTGTCTCCACAGTCAAGACATCTATGTGTAGCAGTAGTTTTTTTGTTCCCTTGTCTGCAAGGAATGCATTTCAAATTCTTTTCTAAAGCGATCCCATCTGCTTCCTTGATGATATCAAACAAATAATTGTCAGGTATACCGTCTATTGTATCATATGTGAGCTGAATGTTTTTGTGACACGTTGGACAGCACAATGGCTTATCCTCATTGAGGTCATCGTGATGTTTTGCAAGACATTGAGTACAAAATGAATGCTGACAAGGCAGTAACTTTGATTTCTTTAATTCCTCATTGCAGAGGGTACAATTCAGAATTGAGTTATCTGTTTTTTCTAATGCAGTTGCCATGGCTTCCATTTATACTGAAAGCAATACCACAACTTGATTACATTCAACAGCATTAAAATGAAAATCCATCGTTATAACATACATCATTCCAAATGTGAACAAATATGAATGAAATACAAGTACATGTAAAGAGAAATGACAATACCTTCAACGAATATCTTCTTTCCTCATAGCCTGTCCCTCCAAGCTTTGTGGAAGGAATTTCAGTGTTGACCTATTTATAGCATGTGCACAGCTTTACTCATAATTATTACAGTTCATACCGTGCTATATATCATTCGGTACATGTAGGCTAGATGTGAATAATTAGGTGGACTTTGCAATGCATGTATATAGATTAATCATCTGTTTGTAAGGTGGTATGATTGTTTAGAACAATTGATCCAATGATAAATCATATCATTTTTTAGTCTAAACATGTTGACGTCTTTCTGGGAAAGAGAACTTGAATTATTTCTGGGAAAGAGAACTTGAGCGATTTCTGGGAAAGAGATACTCAACGATTTCTGGAAAAGAGTATTATGTTGTCAGGATTTTATTGGAAATATTATGTTACACGTGGATTACAACTTCCAAATCGATACTATTGCAATCATCAGTTCTCATAAAATTAATTTCTGTAATAAAATTAGTGTAGAATAGAGTGTTTTATTATCTCAATATGTTAGATATAATCAATGTGATACTTCATCTGATAAAACTTCTCATAATGCAATCATGACAAATTGAAAAAAACAAAACAAATAGAAACTTAGATGCATAAAATATTAAATCCGTTTTTTTTATTTATTTCAATATATCAAATACAAACTTTGAAAATTAAGAAAAGAATAGCAAATGACGCTAGTACATCATATATTTGATTCACTCTGTTATATTTGAATTAAATTTGAAATATCAACACTGATTTTATTTTGATACAAGAAGATTTAGGAAAAATATTTGTGTTGCCTTGTTGGATGAAAAGTATTTTTTCTGTTTTTAATATAAAAGGTATGTATATAAGTAGCAATCCCTTGCATTGTACTTGATGAAACATAAAAAAATGATAGCCTCATTTTAATCAATTCTAAATTAGATTAACAACACAGAGATAGGTAACAATGACTAGTTGAAGGAGGCATTTTTTATATATCTTTTCCATTTCTTTTGCAATACATGTTAGCATTTGTCATTTTATGTACAATGTTCTGGTTCCTACTCCCAGAATGCAATTTTGACAAGATGGTTCTTATATCCATATATTAATTCGCAATCAGGTGTTACAATAAGTGGCACAGAGAAAAATTCCTCTACTTCTACATCAATGGGTATATTCCCTACCCATTTCTTATCACGTATGACTTGTATTCTACAATTCCCTCTGTCTACTACATAGATATACCCATCCTCATCACAGCACACACCACTTGTTACATGTGTATTCAATT
The DNA here is from genome assembly GCA_033118115.1 of Pharyngocirrus eroticus. NCBI lineage: Eukaryota > Metazoa > Annelida > Polychaeta > Saccocirridae > Pharyngocirrus > Pharyngocirrus eroticus. The sequence goes on from JAVSBT010090660.1 coordinate 15,717, forward strand.
CATTTCCTTCCTCCTTTCCATCATATTGCCAAATTAACTCACCCTCTTTTGAAAAAACTTGAATTGTGCAGTCGTTAATGTTTGATACAACCAACTCACCATCAGGTGTTAAGGAAGGGTATATCGGACCCACCATGTTTTGCACTGTTTCATTAGAGATGAAAATTGAAAGTTCATCTTCATCTAGTTGTAACCGGTAGATCCTATCGGTATGGTATGAA
>JAVSBT010090771.1:0-15933 GCA_033118115.1 Pharyngocirrus eroticus
GCGTACGTAACAACATGACGTTGCAAGTACAAAGCTATGCTCACTATTTTCAAACTTTATTCCATGTAATACTGTCAACCAAAATATCAATGTTTTTAATTTCTATTTATATTGTTGATTTGTGTTGACCTCCATAACCAGACCACATAAATCACTGAAATACAACTCATTTCTCCCTAATACTAGTGGACGACTTTCAGTAATACATACAACTAAGTTTGCACTGAATGGACAATTATGGAGTTAGTCTCTAGTAGTCCGACAGCTGATTGCCCCAAAAAGGACCCTAGAAAATGAATTGATGTGTAAATCTCTGAGGACACTTTCTCACTTGGTGCCAACTATGTGTTTTGGTACAAGATTCATAATTAAATCACACAAGAATCACTAAAGTGGAAATTTGAGTATTTTACATAAAAAAAGGCAATTGTAATAATAATAATAATATATTTACAGACTATTTTATGACTGAACTATCATTCTGAGCATTAAAAACAAACAAGAAATTGGTAAGGGGGGCGGTCTAAAAGACCTTTAATTTCTTTCTGCTTATCCACAGTCTAGAGCAAAAATGGCCTACGTTTTTATGACTGCCATCCTATGCACCATATCATTGGCCACCTTTCTATCTAGATATCATAATGATATTCAATTTTATCTAGGATTTCTTGATACTTTAGTACAGTGGCCTAAGTCATTAAATGTAATGAAACAAAGGATCCCAAAAGTGTCAGTCTACCAAAAACATCAAAAGCATCCTTAGAACTATTTTATTTTACTTTTAGTGTATCCTGATATTATTTTCTTAGAAATTGTCCTTTTAAGTTATTAAAATGTCTATTAAGATACTGACGTTTTTTCTAGATTCTCTAAGAACGTCAAAAAATGACTTAGGCAATGTTTGCTCTAGACTGTGAATACAATGTGTTTAAATGAAGAAAGTCCTACACATTATAACATTTAAAATGTTTTTATTGAACCCAGTGTAGATGGACAAAGTGCAATTCTCCAAAACTATGCCTGTTTTTCATTTGGCAGGGCTAGATTTTCTACAATTTTAAAGAATTTTCACAAAATGTTCATATTTACAAGCCAAAAAAAACAAACATTGCTTGTAAAGTTTCAATTGGCGTCCACAGCAATCAATGAACACATAAGAGGTTTTCATTGTATTTCTTGAATGATCTATCTCTGGCTGAAAAATCCCATTTGAGACATGTATTTGTATGGCTTTCCTCTATCTCTCCCCCTATAAAAAAAAGAAAAGAGTTGAAAAAGTTGTGCATCATATCAATACTAACTTTTAAATTTTCAAATCTGTAAATATAAGCAAATTAAATCTAGAATATAAAATTCTATTTCACCCCTTCATGAATCTAAAATGATAATAACTTGAAAAATCTAAAACATGGTTTCAAGCTTCCAGTAGAACCAAGTAAAACAATAATAATATTATGTTTATACCTGGTTAATCTTGGAAATATCTTCTCCTTGCCGAACTCATTTGGTCCTTCTCTATTTGCATTTTCTGCCTCCGTCTCCAAATAAACATCAAAGCACATAAGTAGCCGCTGAATTTGGTTTGCTAGCAGTTGTTCTGGCTTGTTTTCAATAAGCTCATCACAGTAGATGTTTAATTCGGACTCAAGCTCCTGTAAAAATGATGATTAAAAAAATAATAAGAGGTGGCCAAAAATGAATCAGCAAACCTAACATTTTGATGTATGTTTTTTTTTGCAAGACAACATTTTGAGGTTTTAGATAAACACCTCTGAAAACACTTCTACACCTACCCTGATATTTTCATCATTTGTATTATTTCTGTCTTTTCCAAGACAAACATTGACAGCAAATAAAGGTGTAGATAAAGGGTAGTCTGGTCCAACCACAATATATGCTGTAAGTTTAGCAGAACCTCTTTCTACGACACATGAATAATATAAATCAGATTCTTTGGCCAAGTCTGCTGATATGATGTTTTGTGTGTATGGCATTGCCTGAAAAAACAAAAAGTAGTTTATTTCAAAAGTTGCTAGAATTGAAATGCTAGTTTCGTGGGGCTTGGTGGTTTCCTGATTTTCTTCTAAGCTTGGAAAATTCATAGAAGGCAAAAAAAACAGCATGCAAGATTTTGAAACCCATGTTATTATGACCTAGTAAGGACAGTCTTTAAAGATTGTTGTTATCATGTTGGTATGTGACCTTCCATGATGGATGACATTGTTTTTAATGAAAATGGTCACTTTGACCAGGCAAAGACGTTTTCTGTAAAAATGTTCACTTTCAGCTTTATGATTCTTGTGTAATATTTGATTCTTATACCAAAAAATCTTTGTTTCCCCTAAGTGAGTCCTCAGAGACTTGCACATCAAAGTCATAATTTCTACTCTGCTGTCAGACTATAAGGAGTTGAGATGTACTGTGAAAATATCCAAAAAACTTACTACAAAGTCTGCATATGTAGACATCTTCCATTGAACAAGATTGGCTAAAACCTTGGTAGGAAATAGATGCTGATGTTCAGCAAGTACTGGTACAGATGATCGTTCTATAAACAAACAAAAATCAATTTGTCAATTAAATTCTACTTCGCATTTGTTTTATTTATATATACCTCATATCATCATCGCAAATGTAACAATTACTTTTACTGTTGATATGTCAAGCAATGGCACTGTTAACTTACTACAGTTTTTAGCTTCCATGACACATCAAATACTAGTAATTTAATTTTGAATCTGACTTATTTCTGTACCAGATTCAAAAATAAAACAGGCTGAACATGTTTACCCAATGATGTTAACTGTTGCTGTAATGCAAGCCTTGATTTGACCCTCTTTCTCAATTTCTTGATAGTTTCTTCCATATAGCTTGCACTCAATGCAACTTGTGCTTTTGGAACTTTGATAGCATTAAGAAACTGCAGCCCACCTAGCCACTGAGCCCACATATATGGGTGTCCAACTTCAGGAATATATGTAGGAAAATCCTCAAGTCTGAAAAGAAATCATTCCATCTTACTACACATTTCTGACATGTATCAATTACCCGTGCCTGAACCAATGGCATGCTATAATGACAAAACTTGTTTGCTTCCTGTATGCATGAGCAACTATCAAAATGTTGAATTTAATCATGGTAATGTTAGGACCATCAGTAGTGAATCAGGGATAAACTGTTTGAGGCTAATACAAAAATAAAAAAGGGAATACTTAAAAAAATGATTCATTTTCTAAAATCAAAACCACCATAACTTATTCAACTTACCCAAGTTTACTTAGAGCAAATGCATTTGATGGGTTTGGAGTGTCATTTCCCAAATCATCTGAATATAAGCAGCTTAGGAGTTGATCTGGAGAAGTTAGGTCTCTACAATAAAAATAAAACAAAGTATGAGTTAGAGAAATTTTTTAAAAAGCAAGGCAAATAATTAATGAAGTAGAATGGACCAATGTAGGAATATAATAAGCCAACCCCCTAAGATGTATTTCCCACATCATAGGTATTTGGGGAGTCTCTTAGCCTATGATTAGCACCAATGGGGCTGGCCTTCTTTATTGGTCCATTATGACTAAGACTATATTTACCCTCCAGAGATAGTAGTAAACACTGCATCTGGGCCTTGGTTGAGTTTGACTTGGACAGTGATAACTTCCATTGCCACCAGGTAATAAAACACCAAATGTAAAACAGATCCATCTGGAAAAAAAGAAAAGAAGGGGGGAATGTTAAAACAATAAAACAGAGAATACAAGTGTGAAGCTGTCCCTTAGTTGCCTTTTCTTAAACATGAGGAAACAGAAGAATGGGAAGAATTGAGAATAGTTTTTGCGTTAATCCATGTCTCATGGTAGTTACCTTTGCATTTGATATTCAACTCTATAGACAAGGGGTGTTTCTTCAAAAGCTTCTGTTTGACTTGTGTCTTCCTATCTGAAGTTTTCCGTCTTCTCCTTCTCTTCTGCATTACAAATAAGCTCAGTTAACATGCATGCTTTTATACAAGTATACTATACATATTGTCTGTAATTATATAAAAGAATAATTACTAATTACTGCTAAAATGAAAACACTGAATAAAGTGACACATACCTTGGATTGTTTTTCTTGTTCTTCTTGATCACTGTCAGATTCCTCATCTTTACAAAAACAACAAAAGGAAACAATTCATTCATTAACCCTTGGAAAACTTTTTTAACATTCTTTCAAATACACTTTTTTTTACTTTTCATAACAGCATTTACTTACCCACTTCAGTAGCAGTCATTTCCAGTGCTCTGGCTACATCAACATCTCCTTGAATGCTGACTGTCAGATTTTTGTCTGTCAAAGAAATAAACAGTAAAAAACATTACATTTAGGACTCTGTTCATGGCACCTAAGTCCTTCCATGAATGATATAATTTCTACATTAATGGCCATATTTTTCAAAAAGCCACATCATATTGAATTTTCAAAACAATTTGAGTCCTTCAACTTTAACAAATTACTACTAGCGGATTTATTTGCACTAATGATCGTGTCTATATTCTTTCCAAATATTAATATACAAGACATCAATTTGATATTCACTCACCACAAGCATCTTTGTAAGCCTCAGCCTGCATGTATAGAACATACAGTGGCTCTGGAAGGTAACCAGCAGTTCTATGTTGTTCTCTGATTTCATCAAAAGGCATGCCCAAATATTCTTGAACTGGCTTAGTGGACTATATAATTACAAAGAATACAATTAAAACAGTACATTTCTCTACAGCTTTTTTCCAAATAGAATAGAATGAGAAGGTCTCTGATGGTTCCAGTAAATTTTAATTTATATCTAAAAAAAATTACATATTGGAGAATTTCAACAAAGATTTATATGACTTCTTAATTCTACTTACTTGTAATATAGCTGACAACTTTGGCTGCAAACTTTCAAGATATTCCTTCTTACTTTTCAAGTCTTTGGAAATAGTCTCCTTACTACTTTGAGCTTCAGTCAATTTTTCTGACAAGCTGAAGTTTCAAAATAAAAGAATTAACTTTACTATTTCTTTTTAAGACCACATAAATTTATTTTTCATTAAAAAACTCATACCCCATTCCTGTTTATTTGAGTTTGGTTAAAGACAGGACTTACCGTTTTCTTTGTTCTAATTCCCAGTCTAGTCTGGCCAATGTTTGAACATGAGGGTCATTTTTTGTTTTTTCCTGAAAAAGAAACAGCACTATTTGGTACCAATAATTTCCAATGCAAGTACAGCTGACTTGTCCATCCACGTTTCTATTTTCCAATAAAGTAGTATTTTTTAGTAGATATTTTCACTCAGGTTATAATATAAAATGCTTACAGGCTTAGTTATTTCAACTGGGGCTTCTTTGTAAAACTCATTAATTGGTACAAGGTCAATTTCCTCATCCTTTGATCTGAAATTCAGAAACAAAAATTCATTAATTTTCAAAAGTTTATATTTCAGCTCTAATGACATATTGATAATCATTTATAAATTTGTTCACAGGAAAAAGAAAATATCACATTTAAACAAGTTACAAAACTTACTTGAATTCCAAGCACTTGGTTATTTCTTTTTGCAAATGCATGGTTTCATAAAGGAGATTCTGGAGTTGTAAATGATGATCATCAATTTTTTGTTTTGCCTGAAAAAATAGAGATCATCAAAAGTGAATGTGTACTTTTTTTTATTATGAAAATAATATAAAAGCATTATTGTTATTTGTAGGTCATTTTTCCTCATAGATATGTGAATTTGCATACTTGAAATACTCTGTTTGATTTCAAAAAGTACTTACTTCATGTGTACCATCTTTCACTCCTTTACATCTGATGTGAGCTAATCTGTTTAATTTCTTGAGTGTTATGAATTGCAGGGAACCATGTATTCTTTTTTCTGCTATTTTTGTTGCCTAGTCAAAATTGATAAATGAAAATTAATTTCAATGAGATATCTCTTATTTCTAAGAATTTCAATTCAACATTTTTATTTGAAGCTTGTGATGTGAAACACTAAGAAAGTGCACAGGGAGAGATAGCCCAGATAGAGCATAGCCAACTGCTTACCACGCCAGTTTCTCCTGATTCTTTCAGGTCTTTGATATCTTCCATACATTTTCTGATTTCATCACAAGTTGCTTTGTGAATTTCAACATCTTTTACTGGATCTCTCTTTTCTGCCTCTTCTTCTTCTTGATAGAATAGTGCCCTTACATTCTAAATAACAAAATAAGGGTGTTGAAACAATTATTACAGAAATATGATCATCTTGCATGACACTTTGTCAGGTGTCACCGACTTTTGGAAGTTGAACCATTTATAATATTGTAACTTTTCTGTGTTAAAAATATATTTTAGGGTACCTCAACACGTGTTTTCTTGATCGGTACTTCATTAACAACTACGTTGCTATTTTGTGTCTCTGATCTTATTGTCCGTCTTCTCTTTTTCTCTCGAGCTTCTGTCAGGTCTTTGCTATCTTTCGTAGACATGTCTTCTGTTTGATAAGTAGTCGACGCTGCAGTTACATGCGATACTTAGTGCACACGATAAAAGAGGACGCTTATTTTAGATTCGGGACATAGAACATTTCTTTTTGAAAGCACAGACCAATAAAGAAGACAATTATAAACGAAATTTATCGAAAAGAGCACAAGAATTTCACACAGTTTTTTTTAATCCTCAAATTACTATACAAATAAGGATATCTAAAATGATACTGTGGTGTCTGGTATTTAACAAATATTTTAATATCCGGGCAATTTAAAATGCATGTGAACTATTCCTTCGCTAGGAATTATTTATACTGATTTCCAAATTTTAAACAGGGAACGTGCATGGCGGATTTTGTGACGAGAAAAAATGTAGGTTCAGACTTGCATCCAAAAAGGATTCGCTGTGGAAAGGCCCAATAAGTGATATTTTCTCCTGAATTAGACTATAGAATTTACCAAAGAGTGGACGAAGAACGTAAGCTTTATTATCAACACTTCACTATTTGCAAGGGCCCAATCGGTCAGATTCATGTCGTTGCCACAGACGCTTTACTCTAGTCTCTACACTCAAGACTTTGGAAGTTGTTATGATAACCAATCTATAATAGTTTTGTTATAACTCCTATTGCATTATTAATATGTTAGGTCAGTATTAGAGGTAAGAACAAAATATACCAACCCTGCACAATTCAGTTGTGAAGACTCCGGTTAATAAATCTTTTTTTTTTGGTTAGATTTGCAATAGAAATAGTTATACTTGTAATAATAATAATCATATTCATGATTTAACATTTTCTCTTCTTTCTATTTCAGTTTATTTGTATTTTTTATGGGAATATCGACAGAGTTGTAAATCACATAGGTGTATTTGTGTTTCCATATAAACCAATCAGATACTACTGAGGAGGTGAACTAAAAGACCCAAATATGGCACTTGTTGCAGGAATTGGAGCTGGACTCTTCATCCTTGCTTTTGTGTGGGCTTTGTGTCTGTTCTTGTGTATAGCCTTTTCAAGAGCGCAAGGAGCCATGGCATATGCTGGTGTCGGATCAATTTTACTTGCCATAATTCTAACATTAACTTTATGGTTTTTTCCAAGAGGACCAGTAGAAACAAAGGATTACATAAAAATTGACGAAATGTATGTTGGGCGAACTGCACTTATATCATTATGTGGAATTTTTCTTCTGATTGCATTGGGACTTTATGTAGTATTTCATGCCTTTGATATGCAAAAAGCAACGTCATTGAGAAAAATGAGGACAACGTGAAAAAACTACAAATGAAAACTAAACATTATCTTTTTTGAATTGACAATAAAGAGATGAAAAGTTTCCCCTGAAGATAAGATTGCCTTAGAAATAAATTTCCCAGAAATGTGTTTTTGTGTATGTAGAAACTCAAATGATACATGATTTTTCCCATATTAGGAATTTGACTGACAGAACTTGTATTAGGTTTCTGGCTACTCTCGGTTCTATGGCTAGGGTCATTTGTCCAGCTGTGCTAGTTTCTTCACCTTCACTTGCTTGGGACATACTTCTTGCAGCAATTTAGTACCTGCAACAAGAGCATGATCAGTTACCAGGCAACACCCCAATTTGATTGTTGTACATGTAGTTCAAACAGCTCCTTAGATTAAAAAAGATCAAAGATGTGTTTATACACATGGATATATCTGTATCTATCCATTTGTACATTATGAAAGCAGGAGTATGACTATGAGTGTTGCTCTAGATCTAGGCTTGTTTGATAAAGAGTGATGGGCGGGTTCTGGGGTGGGCACAGGAAAGCGTTATGTTGTATATCACTAAATCTTAACCACTCATATTTATATTTGATAAACTCCCCCAGATATTCACAGAAAACTTTGATTAAACTCGGTTCTATACCTTTAATCCCCACATAACAATTAAAACACAATAGCATAATACATTCACACAAAACAATCACACCAACCAGTTATACAAATAATTCATGCAACAGTCATACAGATCATTCATGTGTTACATTCACACATTGGCCTAATCCATTACAATATTAATTTATAAATATGAAAATAATAGGACCCTTTGAAAATCATGACATTAGGATCTTTTGTACAATATAACAGTGTAATTGGTTTCATGGATAAGATCATGTTATTATATCTAATGGTAGTAAGACAGCACATCAAAACATGCTTAATTTTGAATTTATGGTCCATTTAGCCTACAAGGCATAGATTATAATATTATATTCTTGATATCATTGGAAAATGTATATACATGTTAATGTTGTAAAAAAATCATCAAGTGGAAGAAATACATAGGTGAAGAGAAATTCTAATTTGGTCAACATGAATGTTTATTAAGTCCTGAAACCTATTTGTATAAATTTAAGTGGAAGGTCTTGCTGCCATGTCATCCTGGGCCAGTGGAAAAAGTGTTTTATACTTTTGTACAGCTTTTTGTATAATTATGTATGTAAATAAATTATATTTTACTCATCAAATTTATGGATTGGTTATTCTGTGGATTACTAAGAGACAATGAAATTTACCTACCCTCTCAATTTTGCTCATAACAAATAAATATCTGTAAAGTGAAGCAATATCATCCATAGAAATTATACAATACATGTATTTATTTACCATTCCCCCTTTTCCTTTAAAAAAAAGCCTCTAAAGCCTTTTTGATATTTTCAAAGAATTATGCCAGAAAAAGAGAGAAGAAATGTTGCTTTCCATGTAAAGAATTAATGTATTTGTTAGTGTTTTAGATAATTAATCCGATTATCTTTTAGAAACAAAATACATTGAAAGCCCCCTAGTGGCATTTTTTCCAATCACAAATCATTCAAAATAATCTTTTTCTGTGAAAAAAAATCGAGAATTTCTTTTATTGTATTTTGACAAAAAAGCAATGTGATTTTTCAAAATCATTTTCGGTCTTGCTATCCAGCCAACCAAGACTTGTGTCATCCTATAGAGCTAAAAGCGATGGAACGTTTTTCTGCATCCACTATCACAACAGTGGAAAGTGACAGTTTTTTGACAGCTGAGCAAATTTAAAACAATTGAAAACAAGTGTGAACGATCGTTATATGATGGTGGAAAAAAGAATTTCGTAGAAACGAATAAGGGAATTACAATGATAAACAAAGAAGCTTAGTTTTTTTTTCTGTTTTTGGATTTTTATTTCAGGTTCATGAGTTTGCTCTGTGCCTATGGAGCATACAACTCGATGACTGTGACTTCGTGTCAGATGTACGTGTATACATGTAAATTTCCACCGTGCAAGGGCGTGTGTCGTATGTGCATTTTTAAACACATATGTTGAAGTTTGCCAATATAAATATCTTCTAATTTGTATGAGGGATTTCGATACTAGAATTTGCCAATCGACCCATTTTGTTCACTATGAAGTTGTCAACAGAGATAAATGCGAACTTTCAATTCAGAAATGGATGGGAAAATGTACAGCCCAAGAGATGGGGAATATTGTAGGTTATGTTCATCACATTATAGATTTGATTGGAATGGGCTTTGGTTTGGGTTACACTTGGATAGGAGAGAACCCAGTCTCATCAGAAGAAGACTCGGACCTAGAAGAAGCCATGGGACCAAGTAATGAACAAGATGATGATATACCCACAGTGGTGTCTAGCTTGGAAGACAGGTATGTTTGGAAGACAATGTTTACTGTTATATTATATATCTAGATAAGCTCTTCTCCAACGTATCCATATAGTTCATATTTTAAGTCAAGCTCACCTCTATCATATTTTAACTAATACATAGAAAAAATAAAAGTTATTTAACATAATGCCATTCAAAATTGATTACTAGGTTGATGGTTGTGGCCGGGCGATTGATATTTTTTTCAAAACTTTGTGTTTATGTCAAATAAAGTCAACAAAATCAATAAAAAAAGTTGTAGTCTTGTTAATGTACATTTTCGGCTAGTACTGGGGACCTATAAAGAGGTTATTATGTTTTCAGTGAATCAAAACTCCACGCTCCTTTCTGTCTTTTCATTTTGTTGTAAAAAAAATAGTGTAGTTTATGTAGCATTAAAATGATTTAACAAAATTTAGCCGTCATGAAGAATTATCCATCAACCAACTAATCAATTTGGAATGGCCTAATACAGTTGCCTTAGCTGATATATTGAGTTGTTGGGATTAAACAAGTATAATTTCCACTAATACAGTGCAATATATTTTTGACCTTTGTAAACTACAGGGTAAAACAAATCTTTTTGAATGATGATGTTCTCATGTTGAAGAAAATGTTTGATGATGGATTGTTGGATAACAATTTCGTGTTCAACAACAAGGACACGCTACTTCATATGGCTGCACGTCAAGGTAAGAATGTAGGGGAAAATAATGGTGAAATATCAAGAATAAGTACAACAAAAAGAAACCTGTTTGTTCAATTTCAGCAGATATCTAGCTTTTTTATTGGTATTTGGCACACTCGAATGTGTTTTTTCATCATAGATCCTTCATGATTTTTGTGACAAGAACAACAAATGGTTTTACCTCCTTTTATTCAATATTTTTTAATTTCCATTGTCATATAATTTGATTTTCAGGGTCATTAAAGATTGTGGATGAATTACTGAGTTATGGTTTTAGCACAGAAACCCCAAATCTTTTTAATGATAATGCTACAGCCTTGTTTTATGCAATCAAATATGATAAACTCTTGGTGGCAGAAGTGAGTATAACTTTTTTATAACAAGAACATTTATAGCAAATAACTGATTCAGGGAATGAAACAAGCAGAAGTCAAATGACTCCCGTCCCATTGACTTAACATGGGCCCCTGGAACTTCTGGCGTGAGGAATAAAGGGAGCGGGAGAAACTGCTCCCATCTCTTTTCATTCCCTGCTAACTAAAAGTGACTCCTTCCTCTTTGTCATGAAATATATATTCAATGAATTTAAAAAACATACTAAAATTCCTCTCAACAAAGACAAATCAAATCAAATTCTGAAGTTTTGAAAGAAACCACCACAGTGATGTACATGTTTTAACTACCTTTATATTGTGTGATGTAGTGAAATATCTGAGTATCAACATATTTTTTTCTAGATTTTGATGGACAGAGGTGCCAGCACATCAAATTTAAACAGATTCAAAGATTCTGCCATATATGTTTCTGTCTACTTTGGGAGAAGAGACTTACTTGCATACTTTATTGAGAAAGGTCTTGATTGTAACACAGAAAGTAAGTTCTAAAAGTTTTTGAAAAATAAAATCATTGATACAATCATCTGGATATTTGGTGAATTTTGGAACCTTTCTTGTATCTATAATGTTATCTATAGAGTATAAATGATTTCATGAAAAGACATACAATAAGCAATCTGTTAGTAGAAATATTTTCTTATTGCGTCAAAGATACATTTGGTCTTTAGAGAAGAAGAATTTAATTCAGATGACTTCTCTTGTTAAAAGTAACTAGTTATAATGAACTTAGATATTGTAACAAAACTGTTTTCTGAGAGGAGAGACTAACTTCCATCTTACTATTCTTAGGCTCTGATGGTGATAGTCCATTGTGGAGGGCTGCTTATGAAGCTCAAGAAGAGATGGTTGCCATGCTTGTAGATTCAGGCGCAGATGTTAACGTAACACTCAAGTCATCTCGCAGAGACCAACTTACATGGTCAAATATCCATAAAGGTAACATGAAAAATTTCGTTAAGCCTACTGTAAAATTAATCGTCCATTCTTTTTATCCATTTATATTACCTTATTGATACCAATGATAAGCAAATTTAACCTTCCTTTTGCTCTTTTCTTTTCTTCAGGAGGTGGCATTTTGCACTTGGCTGCAATGAACCCCAAACTATGTGGTATTGCAGATTATGTTATAGAACATGGTATAAATCTAAATCTGATGGACTCCTATGGACGCACACCTCTTTATAGAGCAGTCACACGTAAAAACCTTCCAATGGTAGAAAAACTCATAGAAGCTAAAGCCGATGTTAATATGTCCTGCCCTCTAGTGCCTGGTATTAATGCAAAAAACTGCCGTATTGTTAGATTATTGGTTGAGGCTGGGGCCATTGTCAACACCTGTACTAATCCAGCTGACAACAATACAGAAGCCGTCTACAGTCCATTGACGTCTGCCTGTGCCCGTGGTGCCAAAGAAATTGTAAGCTACCTCTTGGAGCAAAGTGCTGACCCCAACTTTATTCCCACTGGGGTATGCCACAATTCACCCATGCATTTTGCGGTCAAATATCCCTTCTACGGTAACGATGCCAGCAAGATGATGGTGCTTGATCTCATTCAACATGGCGCTAACGTTGATGTCGTCAATATGTACAATGAAACACCTCTCTACACAGCAGCATATAGGGATAACATTGACTCTGTTTGGCATTTGATTCAGGCAGGCTGTGATCTTCATATTGCATCATCCTTACAAGGAATTCACAATACACCACTTTGTATTGCTATAGACTTTGAGCATAAACAAGTAGCAGAGATAATCACAGGGGCAATAGCTTATTTTTCAAAAGAAGCATGGCTCTGGGACTTGGATAGAGATGACCCAAATGGGCTTCTTGGTACAGATCATAGATTTACAAACTGGTTTTGGCAACAGGCCTTGAACCCAAGAAACTTGCAACTTCTCTGTAGAAATATTATACGGAAAAAGATAACTTCTAGAAACGCAGCACAAAAAGTGTACTCATTACCACTGCCTTTATCTATGTTGGATTTCTTAAATTACTCTGATTTACAAAAATATTTGACTTCTCACAGCAGATCCTCATCACGGTTTCAATTGTTTTCTCCTTAGCAAATGTTAGATAAGCACTAGTTTATTAGCTGGGATAAAGCAGCACAAAGATGGCATGCGATCTTGCAGATGATTTTTAGTGGGATCCGTGTGGGAACTTTGGAGATCACGCTACCCTGACAATGCACCCAGAGGAACTTCTGCATGAACTTCGAGAAATGTGTTACATATTGCCATCAGCCTTATCCTCTTAGTCATCTCAGTGTAACCTTTCACATTATGATCAAAACTTTTTGTATCAAATAAAACAAGGATTATAATTTTTCACAATAGTTTTTATTTCAATGTCCTTTAAAGCAAGAAAGAACAATTTGCTATACTCAAGTTTTAGTAGAGTCCCTTTATATTGTATTGTCTTTATTAACTTGCAATCTCTTGTAGTTTTCAGAGATGTAATGTGGCAAGAACTTTCTGTTCACATTAGAAGTGCCATTTGCTGGTGAAATACTGTAATGTGTCCTGTTGGACATAATCTTTAAAATAGATATGGAAGAAAATTGCTTTCTTTTTCATTTGAAGTTTATAGCTTGCAAATTCTTTTTTATTTATGATTAGTAATTGTTGGAAGGGTAATTCTTCTACGAATGGAAGTCAAATTCTTCTCTCCAGATGGTATATTGGAGACGATATGTGTGCCACTGGGAGACTGTTGGAAATTAGTGTCTGCCCGATCAATTTCATGCAGCAAAGTGTTTCTCAAATCTAGCTGATTTACAGGAGCAACCTCTGTTTCTTCACTGTAACTGACAACTGGATCAAGCTTGAAACTAAGGAATAAGACACAAAAAAGTAATTATGAAAAAAGGTCTCCCCTCATAATCAAAAACTATAGTCATTCACATTCAATGTAGTAAATTTTTTCAGGTTAGAGCAAATCGCAGTGATCTCTCAGGCTTGTATTTCGCTTAGTTAAAGTTATAAAATAAGACTGTATTATTCAGCAAATACCGAGTCAGTATTGGACAATCTTGACAAATTTTGTCAGTTTGAAAAAATATTCTGTGAAATTTAAAGCTCTTGTGAAAGTAGGCAAGATTGTAACAGGCCACAAGTAACTCTTCTACTCAAAATAAATTTGCTTATGCTGCACCTTCCTTTAACTTTGGCCATACAAAGTAAAATGAGATAACACGTAGCAAAATCTTTCCGTTTAAAAAGGTTCCAGAATGCCTAAATATATCATACTTTGCAGGGGGTGGCTCAATTCTGACTGATAGCGGCGAAGGGACTCGGCTCTTCTCTGCATTCTTGTTCTGGTCTTGGCGACGTCCCAAATCAGGTCTTTTAATTCCAGCGACAGAAACTGAATTAACCTTTTGAATATATTATAAAGTAGAAACACCATAAAGTCATTAAATTTGTTATTTCCATCTGACCAATTGTAAAAAATCACCTTTGAAAGTTTTGACAATCCGCAGGGAGAGTCTCTTGAAACTATTTTGATAACACCCAAAGCTGCAACAGTGCAGTGCCAAGCTCATTTTACAGTATAGAACACTGAAGCAATATAGAGCAAAGAGTGTTGCTCAAGGACACACTATGATGTGTTAGCCAGGAATTAAACCAAATTAATATTTACCTCAAATTTCTTGAAGTGCATCGTATTTAGGTATTCCTGAACCTTTTCCTCAATTACTCCAAGATAAAGCATGACATTTTTTACATTCAGGCTTGCATTTTTTCCAATCATGGCTTTAATGGAGTCATCACTGCATTTCAATGACTTAAAGATCATCCTAATGTTTGCGAGAGTTACATCCAACACTTTATTCATTTTTCTGTAATGGATGTCTGCCTTCTCAACTGCTTTGCCTGCTGAATTCAGTTTGCTCTGAAAGAATAAGCTGAATTGTCTAACTGTAAAAACTAATTTGGTCTGGAAGCACAGGCTTCAGACTAGGGAATGGGGGAGAAATCTTCTGTTTATTTCCTTATAGACTTTGATAAATAGAAGGTTGATACAGCATAACTTTAGAAAAAATGCATAACTCTGTACCTCTTGTTCTTTCATTGTGGCTTTCCTGAAACTGCTTAATCTTATATCCTCAGTCAGATACTTCTCCATATTTTTCCTGTAAATGGACATGGTATCTTGCATTTTCTCAATCTGCAATATTAAATGAATTGATCTCTCATAAGGGCCTATTTTCATCTTCAGTGCACTTTATAAAACATCAACACTTGGAAAATTGAAATTATTCAAATTTGGGAGAATTGTACAACCCAAAAAATGCTGAAATTTGATTGCTTTCACAATGGCTAAAGTTATAATGGAAGTTTCATCACTTCAAATAGCGTATATTTTTTTCTGAAAAGAGATACAAGATTATATTTTTTAGCTATGAAAAGGCTCAAAAGATGAATCCATGGGTTTTTTGATTTTTTGAAAATAGTGGAAGTTGATGCCATTGAAAAAATCAAGAGCAGTGAAGTTTGATTAAAGCCAAATTGTAGTTTAAGATATCATTAAGCCAAAAATATATACTTTTATGGCATCTGTTTTATTGAAAATGATAATTTGGGACATATGCTGGCACATGTCAAAATAAGCTCTCCAACAACCATGTAGCAGGTCCCCCTAAAAAAACATTGTCCTAATCATCACATACCCAAAGAGTATCATATACGCTC
>JAVSBT010090882.1:3180-15924 GCA_033118115.1 Pharyngocirrus eroticus
CACGCTGCAGGAGGCCTCTCTGGAATAGGCTTGCAAAGCTCCCCATCAAATCCCCTATCAGGAAAACCTGGTGGTGGCGTCTTTTCTCACGCTGCAGGAGGCCTCTCTGGAATAGGCTTGCAAAGCTCCCCATCAAATCCCCTATCAGGAAAACCTGGTGGTGGGGTCCTTTCTCCCGTTGCAGCATACTTTTCTGGAACAGGCTCCCAAAGCTCCATATCTGGAGTTCCACCAATAACTAATAATCCCATTCAACAATGTAAGCAACAGTAATTGAAATACTAAGCAACATGTATATTATGGTTTTTAACATTATTGTATGCCATGCAATAGCTGAAAATAGTTATGATAATGATTATAATATCATGATAATATGTAAAATCTATTAAATCTTGCATTCAGTTGCCAAATGTAAAATGAAATAAAAAGTTATGGAGTATTGATTAATTAATTTTACAATAACTGTATGACAGAAAAACAACAGTTTAAGGCAACAAAAATGAAAGTTGGTTAGTGTTAATCCTGTGCATCATGTTATATCTAGTCATTATTCAAAAGTGACATACCTATGTGTTGTTTTATATTGTTTGGTGTGGATTGTTTTGATTATTGTGATATATGTAATTATGTATGGTAAAAAAAAAATGTATTGTTATAATTATTATGTTTATACCTAGTTTATTCAGGTTTTAACTAGTCAGAGTTTTGAATTAAAACAATGTTGCTTAAAAACCATTTGAAAAATCTTTATTTCAGCTTTTTACAATATTTTACTGTACATAAATTTATCTTTGAGACGGTAAAATCTTAAGTTCAACTCTTCTTTATTGTACTATTGTAGTAAGATAAGAACAATTAAATATTTTGAAACTGTGTCCTATATATTTACAAACTAGCTCCCACTATACAGACATATAAGTATTCTGCGCAAATTTTAACTATTTATTTTGTTGCCCATTTTAGAGCTTTTAACAATATTAAAAAATTGCTGACTGTTTTATGAGAAATACGAAAGATTGTACACAATCTAACAATGCCTCTGTTCCTTTAAGCTGTGGAAGCTTTTGATGACATTGTTTACAGTAAGTTACACTTTCGATTTTGTAAATGCTAGCAAGTGTCTTTTATTTAAGAATTCCAAAAGTCTCAGGGAATAATTTACCTTGATTCGCATAGCAGTTTGCTACACAAAATGGACAAACTGCTAATACAAATTTCACCAAATTTAACATTGCAGAGATACAAACTGCTATACAAAATCCTAAAAGTGCTAATCAAATTTGAGTCACTAAATTATTCCCTGAGTCTACAAATAATTCCCATTTAATATGGCTTTTTTCTTATTGAAGTGTTTTAATACAGACAAATCATCTTATCATTGCGAATCATTAGACAGATTGACTTTTAACCTATTATAATTACCATGACATTGTGTTAGTCAACTTTAAACTTTTGTGATTTTATAGACAATGTGAACAAACTGATTAAAGGTAACTTCAAAAGTCACAAGTCTTACAAAATATTATAAATTTAGCTACATGTCTTTCAACAGTGTAAACCCGCCCTTAATAAGACCTATAATGTTCCATGGGATATAATATATGTTCACAGAGATTATTATAATCATCTATTTTACACTTTAACACATAACAACAAATACAAGAACCTGTCATTACACTTTCAAGAATAAATTCAATTCTGTTCAATTGTCTGATGCTTCTCTTTTTCTTTTTTGAATTCTTTTCTTTTCACTTTTAGTAAATCTTATCACACCCACAGGTCTGTCCATTTCTTGTCCTTGTTCTACTTTCTCTAGTCTCAGGGGATATTGCGATTCAATCTCTTGGCATTTCAATATGAATTCTTCCCATTCAAGCCATTGGGTGTCAGCACAAAACCAATCATCAATTGAGGAATTGTAAGGGTCTGGTAATTTTGTGACACATTGGCCCTCTAGTGTCCATTTGTGTTTAAGCATTAAGGGCAATGCTAATTGACACACGATGAAATCACATAAATCTGATGTGACTTGTAATGGACCAAGAATGATTTGATGGAAACAAGAGTATAACTCAAGAAAATTGGTGATGAAACGTTTGTGTGCACAATTACCATCACATAGATTGGGCGATCCATCCCAAGGAGAGGCAGGATGATAAGTGTCTTGATATGATGGGACCATATCATTGTTTCCATTCATGTTGGTAGGAGGGTTGTAAGGGTGTTGATTTGATGGTAGTGCTTTTAGTTGTCTTGGCCTGACCCTTAGGCCTAGGGCCTCTTGCTCTTTGACCTCTTGGTCTATGACCTCAGGTGTAGAGGACATGGAGTCATCTTGAAACCATTGGGGATCTTCTTGGTAGTTGGGTATGGAATGCATATCATTATCTTCTATGGAGATTGAACTTTCATTTCCTTGCTGTGTTGATACTATTTGATCCTGAAAACAATTGGCTGCTATAGATTGATTTGTATAGTTCTGCTGGTTGATATCTTGGGAGGCATGGGAATACAGTACGTACGGTCTTGGATCACAAAAGAACATAGTACTCATACCAAGTGTTGATACAACAGAAAGAGATCTTCCTCTAAGGTAATGAATAGGAATGTTCTTTTTTTCGTCATCACTGATATCATCAAAAACGACTGTAAGCGTTTCCATTGTGTTTTCCCTTGGTGGAAGTGATTCATTGAAACTGAAAGCATTAGGGCTTGACTCTTGGACAAGAAGTAAGCAAACTGGCTTTTTATTCGATATATTTTGTTTGTTCAATACGGGGGGAAAATCGCTCTTTTCCACCCTGTCATGCAGATTTATAGATATTCGTTTCACATTCGGACAAAGTATTGACAAATCAGTTAAAGAGGGATTGCGCATCCAATATAAATTGTTTTCATGATCCCACACTATGATTTTTATCCACTGTCGTTGTGCGTCTTTCAATGACCTTAACACACCATTGTTGCCTGTTATCACATGGGTCACTTTGCAGCCTCTCAACACAACATCTGCCATATAAATCATACAAATATCACAATAGATTTGAAATCGAAACTTTCCTTATGCACAGTATGTATAATTATATCAAAATGAAAAAGCCCAACAAAATAAGATATGTACAACTACTGTAAAGACTTTTTTATTTTTAGTTTATTTCTATTGCAACTGAATAGTTGAATTACAATAGAATACAAAATAAAAAGATCGAAAATACATTAAAAGTCATTTAAAAGTCGCCTTGTTTGGGTAAAAAGTGCAAAATGATAAAAATAACTATTGTAAATTGACTAAAGCCCATGGCACAAAACTGTTGGAACAACGTGTACTGTAGTATTACACTTTGGTATTTTAAAGGTTTTCTTTTTCTTGTATTTCTGCTATCGCAGTTTTCTTTAAATATATGTTTCAATTGTCCTACTTTCATTTTGTTAAAAAACACTTTGCACATTTTACAGTACGGTTGCTTCTAAAAATTCCTGGTATGGCACTTGGTGGTAGGTTATTTTAAAGGCTCGTATTTGGATTGACTCCCGCTCTTTCTCAGTTATAATATAATGCTATGCCATGCTGGTCTTGCATAGGCCAATATTGGTCTAATGGTTGTTTTATAAATTTCAATGATTTCTGGTGGGCTAAGGCCACTTCTTTTTAATAACACTAGGTTGTATAACGGTCTGCCACATCTCTTCACTATTGACTCAATGTGTGAGTTCCATTTAAGGTCACTTGATATTGTTATCCTCAGCAATTTGGAAAATTCAATTGTTCTATTTGGCCCTTTTAGATAGTGAGGGGGGGATATATATTCTTAAAATGTTTATATGAGGGATGAAATTTAAAACTACAAATCTAGATAATAAAAAATTGTTTCTCACATTTTATGTACACTTTATTGATGCAATAAATAAAATCTTATCATACAATAATACATGTTCTACATTCATAGGGGGATCCAATGACACATTTTTGTTTCATTTTGTCTAGGACCATTATAAGTCGACAGACTGATAACACAGCAAATGCTCAAAATGATAAAAATCCCTAAAACTGTGCTTTTGCTTTTTTTACATTATGGATTACTATTTCAGATACGTTAACCTGTTAGGAAATGTTATCATGTGACAAAAGTTGAAAAAATATGAGATGATAATTCAAGACCTGTATTCACCCGAAATATGCCTCAATGAACATTTTTCCAGCGTTCCGTTGCTTGATATCCCATCTATAAAAACATAACAAGTTTGGTATCGTTGTGTTTGGAGTGCCGCCATTGTTTGTTCACTAACTAAGGGGTTCTGATATGGTACCCTTCGAAATTTTCGGTTGTCATATTCTCACCTATATTTGTGTACCCTCTAAATTTCAAAATCATGTATCTCGATTTTATTTATTTTTTTGACACAAAATTTGTGCCTTGTTCAAGTTGTTGTTGGAAAATAACCCTACTTTTTTAGACAATGTACAAACATACATTTTAGGTGAAAAGAAAAAAATCCTCACAGGATAATGAATGAACAAATTGTTTCCTCGAGGCCTCACTAGATAGTATTATGGTGTGTCAACCAGTTCCAGGACTGAGGTTGAACCTCCAATGTCTTTTCCAGAAATAAAGATACAAATTTAGATAATTAAACATCTTGTTTGTCTCATTTTATGTATGCTTTATTGATGTAATAAGAGTAGAACACATTGATGCAATATCTCATGTAAATTCTTTTTTCAATGTTTTATACCACTCAGTTTGCTTTGCATCACCTACATTCTTGTTGATTAAATATTCAAAAATCATTCAATCACTCTTCACTACATGACTTAAAGGCAGATTAGTAAAAAAAATAGGTCAATCTAAATTTCTAGAGATTTTAACCTCATTCTGCAACCCATAGATGGGCCTGCTAGTTTTGAAAAAAGGATCTGTGAAAGTAGGTAAAATCATCAGGGTAGCAAATTCCAGGCATTGGAATACATCTTCTGTGACATTTTGTCATATTTTCATAAAATCAAGACGGTTTTGGATATATTTCTTCATTTTGAAATAGGGATTTGACACAAGTGTGTGATTAATTCACAGGTTCTCAAAATTGTTTACAAAATTGCAAAATATATTATGTTTTCAGTCACTTGTAACAATACAGCCTACAATTCAAAAATTATTTAGTGTACAATTTCAAAACATTCATGGGGGTTGATGTGGTTCAAATGTCATCTAATTGGAAAATCCTTTAAAATCTAGAGATTTAGAGGGAGTGCTGTAATCATTACCCCCGATAGAAGAATATTTTTTATCAACCAACCAACCAACCAACCAACCCAATGGAACAACCAACTAAAGATGTAACTGTAAGCAGTTCAAAAGCTCTTGGAAAAAAGAAAGAAAGTATTGAACAAAATCATAATAGAAATAATTGTGATTTTTATTGATTTTGTATCCCTTTGATTCATATTTACAAATACAATACTACAGGTTAAAAAATGGCAATTAAATACTCCATACAAATTTATAGTCAATAATATACAACGACCAAAATGCATGATTGTTTTGATCCTTTTCATTAAAAACTTCTGCTGACACATTTAGAATACATGTTTGTTTTTCAAAATATTAAAATATTTCCATTCGTTCAGCAATAACTTTAACTCCTATCTCCATCACCTTAACCTTCCATATCAGGTAACAGTGTGGTACATTGAAATACCATTCAAATTGAGCTGGAATTTAGGTGATGGAGCATAGACTGTGATAATAAAAAAGAGGAAACATTTTATGATTTTACGCAATCTTACAATGCCTCTGTTCCTTTAGCTGTGGAAGCTTTTGATGACACTGTTTACAGAAAATTACACTATGATTTTGTAAATGCCAGAAAGTGTCTTTAAGCTAAGATTCAAGCAATTCAAAGGTCTACAGTGCAAACATAATTCCCATTTCAAATGGATTTTTCATCTTATTAGGGCGAATCATTAGACATTAGATTAGATTAACTTTCAACCTATTAGCATTGCCACATGTTTGTCAGCTTTAAACTTTTGCGATTTTGTAGACAATGTGAACAAACTGATTACAAGTCACTTCAACTTCAAGTCTAAAAAGATTATGAATTTGGCTATATAGTCAAAGCTAAAACTTTGCTGGGATACAACAGTGTAAACAGGTAGTAACCTTAGTAAGACCTATGATGTTCCATGGGATATATGATCACAGAGATAATTATAATAATCTATTTATGCTTTAACACATAACAACAACAAATTACAAGATCCTGTCATTACACTTACAAGAGTGAATTTAATTCTGTTCAATTGTCTGATGCTTCTCTTTTTCTTTTTTGATTTCTTTTATTTTTATTTTTAGTAAATCTTATCACTCCTACAGGTCTGTTCATTTCTTGTCCGCGTTCTACTCTCTCTAGTTTCAGAGGATATTGTGAATCAATCTCCTGACAATTCAGCTTGAATTCTTCCCATTCAAGCCACTGGGTGTCAGCACAAAACCAATCATCAATTGAGGAATTGTTAGGATCTGGTAATTTTGTGACACATTGGCCCTCTAGTGTCCACGTGTGTTTAAGCATTAAGGGCAATGCTAATTGACTCGCAATGAATTCACATAAATCTGATGTGACTTGTAATGGACCAAGAATTATTTGATGGAAACGAGAGTATAACTCAAGAAAATAAGTGATGGAACGTTTGTGTGCACAGTTACCATCACATGCATGGGGTGATACATCAAGAGGAGAGGTAGAATGAGTAGTGTCTTGGCTGGATGGACCCATATCATTGTTTCCACTAGTGTTGGTAGGAGGGTTGTAAAGGGGTTGATTTGATGGTAGTGCTTTTAGTTGTCTTGGTCTGACCCTTAGGCCTAGGGCCTCTTGCTCTTTGACCTCTTGTTCTTTGACCTCTTGGTCTATGACCTCAGGCGTAGAAGACATGGAGTCATCTTCTGACAATTGGGGATCTTCTTGGTAGTTGGGAATGGAATGCTTGTCATTATCTTCTGAGGAGATTGAACTTTCATTTCTTTGCTGTGTTGATAGTATTTGATCCTGAAAACTATTGGCTGTTGCTGCTTGTTTTGTTTTGCATTGCTGGTTGATAATGTTGGAGGCATGTGAATACAGTTGGTACGCTTGACTACGATAACAAAAAAACTGAGAACTCATATCAAGTGTTGATACAACGGAAAGAGATCTTCCTTTAAGGTAATGAATAGGAATCTTCATTCGTTTTTGTGTGTATAAAATACTAAAAATGACCTTTAGCGTTTCCATTGGTTTCTCACTTTGTGAAGTTGATTGATGAAAAGTGTCCAGTCTTGAACTTTCGCAAAGAAGCAAGCACACAGGCTTCTTAATAGATATCTTTTGTTTGTTCAATACTGGCAAAAAAGCACCCTTCTTTGGCAATGGTCCATTTATAGATATTAGTTTCACATTCGGACAAAGTACAGACAAATCTGCTAAAGAGGGAATGCACCTCTCTTGTGAATAAGAACCAACACACTTTATGACTCTTATCCACTGTCTTTCTGTGTCTTTCAATGAACTAAACAATTCAGCGTTTTTAGATATCACATGGGTCACTTTGCAACCTCTCAACACATCTGCCAATACACTACAAAACACTGAGCTTACAACCAGTTTGCCTGAAATGGCAGGATCCTTCACATACATGTCTGATTCAACTCCTAGTGCTAGTAGCAATTCTTTGTCATTTTCAAAGCCCTGAGGCCCAGGGTAATTTCTTTGATGCACCCTCTGGTACTTACTTCCATACTTGATAGCCTTGAGATTTGGGAAAATGTTACATAGAGAAATGACATCTACAACTACTTTACACTTGTTAAATGCAATCTCTGTGACTTGTGATCCAGTCATTACCTGCAACTCTTTCATCACTTCACTGGAAGCATCATGTAATGTTATACTATCAAAATGTTTCGACCTTTGACACTCATGAAAGATACACCGGATCTGTTCTGTGTCAGCGTGACCTCCCCCTATCAGAGTCAAACCCTTACAGCTGGGGTTAACTGTTTGCATCACAGAATAAGCAGCAGCAAAAGAATGTGCAGAAGAAAAATGCACAGGAATGGTTTCAAGATGGCTGCCAACCTCTGCATCATCCCCACCATGCTCAAATATTAGCTGCAGCTTAAATACATCAACATAGCATTTTTCAATACGACTGATAACCAGTTGATAACTTGTTGGTTCTGCAAAACCCTCGACTTTAGATGACATAACTTTAAAGGCCTTATTACACATCCCAGAGGCAAAAAAGAAGGTATTACCTAAGTTGTGTGTTCTGAGAATAATCTCTTTCATTTCAGCTTGTTGTAACCTCTCAATCTCTGAAAGACTTTCAACTAACCAAAGCCCAGCAAAATATTCGTGGAACAATTTATGACTAAACTGTATAAGTGAACCTTGAGGGTATTCAATGGTAAAAATACCAAGCTGAGTTATGTCATCCATACTCAGATAGCAATCATCAACATCATCATAAGAAAAGACAACTTTTCCTGCTAAAAGGGTCTTGAAAGCTAATCTGGCTACAAGGAACAGACAATGTCTAATTTTGCTGTGCATTTTCTTTTCAAGTGGATTTCTCTCAAAATCAACATTAACTAATTCTTTTCCCCCTCTCTTGGACCAAAACACAATAACCTTTTCTTTTAGAAACATGTTAAAAAGGTGAGTGGCTGTGTCAGGCAGGTTATAATTGTGTTTTTCCCAAAGGAAGCATATCAAACCAGTGTAAAGAGGTGTTCTCATAATAGCTTTACAAAACATATGCTTTCTACATTCATCAAGAATCCTGTCAGCCTTGTGTTCCCCTCCATCATCATCACCATGGAAGTACGTTTTGATATAGGAATGTATAGTGTCATCAGAAAATCCAAGAAGTTTGACATGAAGTCGCTTATTCATTCCATGTGGACTGCCATTGTTTTCAACATTGAGTACAGGTCTACTTGTGCAAATGACATGATTGCCTGGTTCCCTGATCAATTGTATAATCTCATTCTCTTCAGGTATTTTCACTTCATCTAAGCCATCAATCAGGTACAGGACTTTGTCACCACAAAGTTTGAGATACTTTCTCAGTTTCATTTTTTCTTCTGTCGGCAGCAAGTCCAAATCCTTATATATGATATCTTCTATCTTACTGTTTTTAACACGTCTAAGATGTATCAGGAAGACCAAGTCAAATGTCTTCAGAACTTCACAGTCACCATTAGCCCAATCAAGTGAAAGGCGATGTAAGAGAGTTGTTTTCCCAACGCCTGCTTCTGCTTCCACTAATATTGGAAAGGTTTTGGGATTGTATTCTTTGGTTAGTAGGCTTGTGATTTCTTCTGTTGATTGAGTATGTTCCAGACTATCATTTTCGGGTTTATCTTCATTTGTATTTATGCTTTCCATTTCGCTACAGGAATTATCATCTTCTGGTTTATCTTCATTTGTATATAGGCTTTCCATTTCGCTACAGGGACTATCATTTTCTGACCTAGAAGATGTGCTTGCAATACTTGTCAAAGAGATGTTATTCTTCTGCATTTTATTTCTTCCATCAGCTATATATCGATTTTTTCTTTTTTGTCCCACTTTTGTCATTTCAGTTTTGCCATTTTGTTGAGAGTATTTTGTACATGTAACTTCTATTGGCATGTACTGAACTGGTTTGTACAAATCAGAATCAACATCAAATGTTTTTGGATTTTCGTCTGCTTGCACAAAACTCACCTCAGAATACTTACTCTGATATTTGCGCTTTAAACAGTTTTGTAAAATTTTACCAAGATCTGAAAAAGGACAGTTGGACACAACATGAAAAAATGATACATGATTTGATGTCTTCTTGATATATTGATAAAACTTGAATGAACATGACTTTCATTACCAAAAGTGTTACAGGTTCCAAGGTACTCATGTGTTGAAGGTGGTAAGAAAGGGCAGAAATGTCCTATATGAGGCAATGAATTATCTAAAACAATTTTTTTCCAAAGTTGATTAATTCATTTTACATACAAAAGTTTCTCTCTCAGGGGAGATAAGGTTACAGTAATTTAAAACAAAAATCACAAGGTGTGAAAGAACATTTGAAAAAAATAAAAACACTATCAAAATTATCAAAATGTTGGTACCCAGGATTTCACTGACGTTGTATTCTTCACCATTTTCTGACCTCTTTTTGGGAATGTGCTCTAAAAGACAATACATTTTAATGACTTTAATGAATGACGATTAATAATATGGTTTCTCTGACTGTATGTTGATACCTGTATAAAACATAATAATGTCAAAATATACCTTAGGCCATTCCTAATTGATAATTTGTTTAATGGATGCAGTCGAACCTTTTTTTGTTTGGTGATTTTTTTATACTGTTTTTGTGTCAAATGAAGTCGACAAATTCAATAAAAAAAAATTTCAATTATCAAAAGAGAACTATATAAAAAGTTTGTTTGTACTAACAATGATATCTGTGCATATTCTAATGCGAATCTAATACACCTTGCTCATTTTGTTGCTCTGTTGTTTTGACATAATAGGCAATCAATGTGTAGTTTAAAGAATGTTGACAGAAAAGAAAAAGAAAATCGTCCAATGTTTTATGCAAAATTATCTATTCGACCGACTAATCAATCTAGAATGGTCTAAGAAAGAATTGATGCCAATTTTATAATCTAATTGATCCAATAAAGTGAAATATTCTGTAAACAAATAATGATACATAATTTTGTTTAATATCTAAACATACCTTTAATAAAATCATTGATTTTATCTATTTTCTTTTCTAGGACTTTTCCATGTTGCATTTTCTTCTTGTGGTGTATGTTCATTTTTATGTCCTGTTTTTTCAAAGAATCGATTGTCTTCTTGTGGTTTTCAGTGCTTCTTGTACCTAGTTGTTGAATTGCATTTTCTAGCTCTGCCTCGTGTTCCTTCCATGTATCAACTACTTTCATTAATTGTGCATGGACTTGGTAAGTTAAAGGACATGTTTGGTATTTCTTGATATCCTTTGCATCTACATCAAATATTCCAGGAGGTAGGTTTGAACTGATATTTTGGATTGCATGTGATGCTTTTGTGAAGTCATTGTTGAAGTCAACAGTTGCCAATTCTGAAGATCTGGAGTGAGCTAACTTATTTCTGATAAATTTCAACTGAGCTAGACCTCCCTCTAATGAAATATCTAATGGAGCTGGCTCTTTGTCCCAGCCATTACTTGGAGGTGTCAGACCACATACTGCAGGCTGTCTCAAAAGGATATAACAGAGTGTGATATCCAAATCCTTGGTGGTGACGACAATTCCTACCCCTGGATATAACTGTGTCCATTGTACTGCAGTTATGGGCTTTGCTCTGCCAGGTCCTTTTAATTTCTTTAAATGTGCTTTATTATTCTGTAGAATATCATCAAAGGATGGTACTGGGCCCCCAGGGACTGTACCCTTCAGTGTTGCAAAATGATTTAGAGATTCCTGGAAAGCCTTTGCCCCTAGATCATTGATCAAGTGAACCAGTCTTGAAAAGTTTTCATTCTCCTTTGTAAATGGTGAAGCCATTGTAATTTTTAGCTAGACAGCATATAAAACAAAGCATTCGTCAACTGTTCCTTATCAACCTAGGATATCTGAAATTTGAAAAACGTTTGATTAGAACCTTATCCATTTGTTTATGTGTTACAGTTCACAGCTCCAGTACTAGTTATAAACATCAACTTCTTGTAAACAATAGTAGATATAAGTTACAATATTTAGTCATCTGTTGTTTTATTTGCAATTCGTATCGATTTTGTCATGTCTATTTCATCACTGGCTACATCATTTGTGGCATATTAAGAAATTTATTTTAGAACTAATCTTGCCGCTAGGACTCGTCATCTTGGAGAAAAAAAATATTTATGACAAGTTCATTCATTAAATATAGTTCAAAAAATTAATATTATTACGCCGTATTTATTATGTACTGTGATCTAATGGTAAAGTGTAAAGTCTTAAGTTCAAGGCAGGTCTAGGAATCCTCCCTTTACTCATTTGATGTCTGTACACTCACATCGCTTGCAACACAATTGTTTCCTGTTTCTGTCCCACTATAATGGGTCTAAGTATATACTAACCTTCTGCATGTAGTTATAAGCCTCTGTACACGTAGCAGAATTCAAATACAAAAGTATTCTTGAATACTAATTGATAGACACATTTCCTTGTTTGGTCATGTTACTCACACCTAAAACGATGATTTTTAACTGAGATACTTAAAAGTTTATGTCAACTCAAACAAAATGGCGTGACAGCATAAGTTTGTATCAGTCATGCGACTTTATAACCATGCTTCTACGTGGTTTTGGCCGAAAAAAGTCCATAACCACAATAAGGTCATTTCAAGTTCATAAGTTGTTGGGCGGATTTTTGGGTGTTTTTTTGGCTTCAAAAGTTGGCCAGGCATGGACATTGACATGAATCAAGACCGATCGTTTAGGGTGTGCCGCCGGCACCCCAATCTGTCAATTTACCTTATTCACGATCTTTTGCGAGACGTTTCAAAACGAGGTCCCTTTTTTTTTTTTTTCACTTTTAGACCGGAGATGATATTGGATTATGTAATACTGTCTTGCTCTTTTTTTATGTACAACAAACGTATTTCTCCAGGTCAAAGCGAAGATTTTCGTTAAAAAACAGCTAGTCTCCCCAAGATAGGTCCCGTGAAGTCGTGTGATAACATGAC